>PVJI01009543.1:0-34238 GCA_004026765.1 Micronycteris hirsuta
GGGGGGAGGGTAAATGCGGACAACTGTAATTGAACAACAATAAAATAATTTAAAAAAAAGTTTTTGTGAGTTGTTAAAGTGGACCTAGGTGGTCCCAATCAAGATTCACTCTCACTGGCAAAGAAAGGCAAAGAGAATGCTGTAGTGAAATTCTCATGTTTGCCCATGCTGGTGGCTCATATTCAACAAAAAGCTAAGTGTTAAGTGGTTATCTTTGAAACACCACAGAAGGGTATCACCTGGCCAGTGCAAGAACCTGGACCAGCAATGGCTTCCCTGCAGTGCAGATGGGAGTGCCCCAGGAGGAAGGGCAGGCCAATCCCCAAAATGACACTCTGTCTAGAAAAAAAGCAATGGTAGTCACTGACATCTGGGAACAAGAATGATCCATTCCTCCAGAAACCTCAGCACAGAGAAGACATTAGGGGCCCAAGAGAGTAACCGAAAAAAAAGAATATGTGTCTACATGTGCATCAAGAGTTGATGGATCAAATCATACCAGTTAAAAGTGTTTATAAAATTAGCAATTAAGTGTCATGAGAGTTAACATGTCCCCACTAGCCCTAGCTATTCCAGAGAAAGGTCATGGCTGGTTTTCTTAATCTAATAAGATCATACTTCAAGATTATACAATACGATTCCCATATAACTAAATCTGACATTTTGCCAAACCTTTTAAAGCATTTTTAAGGTGTCATTCTTTTAGTCTTTGAAAAATATTGTGAACATAACATCCATTTAAAAACAGTTATAATGCTGTTTTCTAACATATATCGAAAGACAGTATATTGTTATACCAACTCTACTGATTCATGTATACCTTACTTACACTGAGAGTTCATGGAGAAAATTCTTCTTATCTGCCATGAATTACCTATATTTTGAGTCCTTTCTGATATGCTATCACAACTCAATTATACCAATTACCACCCTGGAAAACCTCCTACCAGGTTCTTTGTAACCCATTAAACATCCAGTCACCAGAACTCTCAAATCCATTAAAAATAACATTAGAATCACAAAAATGGAAATATAGTTTTCTTCAAATTTAGAAACATAATTTCTAAGAAAATTATTTATGTGAATTTTCATGATCTTCTGTGATGAGAAATGTAAATTAAATCAATCCTGAATGAAATTGTTGAACAGGCAAAGTGCCTTCAAGACTTTGTATCTTTAGGCACTCTGTGTTTTCACATTGACTGGTATTCTTCCATCACAAAGAGAAGGAGCTGTTAAACCTATTTGTACCAAGGTGCTGTGAATTGGCATTTATGAATGCCAATAAATTGGCAGAATTTATTGAATTGAAATATGTATCAGATACCATCCAGCCCAACCTTTTACTTAATATAGCAATCCATACTTGAGGAAAAATCCTTTCCCAAGAATAAACTCTGGCAAGCTACTTCTGAAAGCTCTGACCTCCTTTGGGTCAGAGATGCCTCAATCAATTTTTACCTATTACCTCTGGCTCCACAGACTGTGTCCAATCTTACGCACAACAGTTCTCCAGGTATTTGAAGAAAGCTATTTTTTAAGTGGTTATTTCACTGACTTAAATAAGTTTAGCATTTTCAACTTCTCCTCTTATGCCATCATTTCCAGATGAATGCCATCATGTTACTACTGTCTGGATGTTTTCTAGTTTGTAAACATTCTCCTTCAAGTATGCCACTCAAAAAAAATTAACTCTGACAATTTCGGTGAAGGTGTCATTTGATTCATGGAAAAGTTCAGACCTTAAAACAACCTAGGTCTTACACTACCCAGCTTTGTGACCTTGAGTAAGTTATATAACCTTTCTGTTTACTCATCTGTAAAACAGAATTGTGTCACCTGATAAATTATAGTAAACACTAGATGAAATCCAAATGTCATAAAGCATAGCCCTCAGCACAGGATAGTAAACCCTCAATTAGTAATTTCTATTATTATTACATTTGCAGGCTGAAAAATGATGATGTTAAAAAATGTCTGAGTTGCTTTATATATCCAGGTGGGTATGTGAGTATTCTAGAAGCAAGAAACTGAGTTTGCAATATCTCCCAAGAGTGACTTCTCTGTTTTCAGTATTCTTTACCCTGGCTCTAATTCAAAGGTACAGATTAATCTATTGTTTTTTTGTGAATTGACACTTTCTATATTTCAAGTATTTCAACATTGGGAATTGAACACTAAAGTTTTCCAAAATCCCAAAGCAGTGCTTGGGTTTTCTAATTTTATTTGAAATAAATGATCTCCCAGGTCATAAATTCACTAAATCATCAACCAGTTCTGCTCACGGGTGCTAGGGGAGAGATTTGTGTTACTGATGACACTAAATCTACACCAAACACTTCATTCTTGCTATAGAAATTACCATGAATATGACACAGTTTTGGAGTTCCACTTCTAAGTCTTCCGTGGCAGAGCTAACATTCAGAGAAAGAAGGACAGAGAGAGAGGGAAAGAGAGAGAGAGAGAGCCATTGGATCTGCTCACACACTAGAAATTAAGAGGCCCTCCCACTCCTGATGTTGACTTCTGCATAGGTGGTCTCTATGAGGCCATGAACTAAAAAGAGTTGGAACTGAAGCAATTGAATTTTTAAATCCTAAATTTTGACACTATGGAATGAAAATGGATCTCAATTCAAACTTTGTGTGGAAAGTCCTGACCTTGAGAACCTCCTCCTTCCTTGCCTACCTTCCAATATTGGGATTTATTGGTTTAGAGTGCCAAGGGGAAGTGGGAAGTGGGAAATGGAGGAGGCACCCTAATTTGTAGAACTGAGGGTACTGTTCCCAGTATACAGAGAGCAAGTAACTGGTTGGAAGGGGTTGAAACAGAGACCTAGAGGACTCTCCAGAGACTGACCACCCAACACTTTGCCTGATCTTGGCACACAGATTGGTGATGGCTCTGTCCAGAACACCCTGCTTTGATGTACACTTTCCATGGTCTTTCCTGAATCTGACACCTGTCAAGACTACCACCCATTGCCACACATATACTTTCCAAAGAGAGCATTCAACCATCCCTGACTGGATACCCTTTTATTTCCTACAGCTTAGAGTTCCCAAACATGAACATATCCCCTTGAGCTCAGCCATAAGTGAAGGCCCCTCATGGGCCTTCCCAAATGCCCAAGATCTTCCTATTGCTAACATCAAGCAGTGTCCTGTGGTGTATTTAAAATTCCCATGTAAGATTTGGGTTACTGATACAGTCAGAGCCACAGGCTA
Source organism: Micronycteris hirsuta (assembly GCA_004026765.1). Lineage (NCBI taxonomy): Eukaryota > Metazoa > Chordata > Mammalia > Chiroptera > Phyllostomidae > Micronycteris > Micronycteris hirsuta. Next base: position 3,228 of record PVJI01009543.1, read on the forward strand.
GGCATACAGGAACAGCCCCTCTTTCAGTCTGGAGAGCCAGAACACCCACTGTTCCCCTACCCCTACAATAAGGCCCTGTATGTAGCATTTTCTCTGGTCCCAGGTTCCATACTATCTACCAGAGACTGATCCTCTTTCTCACCAGTACCTCCAACTAAACAATTGAACCCTTCATCCTCTCGGCCAAACCTGCTCTTCCTCCCATGTTATTTTCTCCATCTGCAGAACTGGTTTGTTTCTCTCATCCCATGCTTCCATTTACATTGTATATACTTTTCTTTCATCTTAAAGAACAAGTTAGATTGTTTTATTATATCACCTACATAAGAAAATTAAATGTCTTATGAAAATGTAAACCGAATGTAATATGAAATAGTAAATTTATAGTAAAATAACAGATGCACTCCTGTCAATTGTATATTGTTGTACCCAGCTGCATAAGGCAAAAACTAGACCCCTCCCTCACTCCTGGCCCCCACACCCCATCAGTCACCAAGTTTTGCCAGCGCTACCTCCTAAATATCTCCCCATTCAATCCACATGTACCCATTTCCAGCATCACTTGCATAGGACGCTAACATCTCTTAGATAACTTCTTCTTTATGCAGTCTGGATTTTCTCCAGACCGTGTTCTACATTGTACAAGGTGGGTTTTGTATGCATTGGCCCTCCTCTTACTTCTTCAGCTTCTTCTCCTGACGGTCTAATGATGGAGTACTACTATCCCAGCATGGGAACATTCTCTCATGCCTCCAGGACTTGCTCCAAATGTGCAGCTCCTTTCCTTGGGCTAATTCCTGCCTCTCCTCAGGTCTTGGCTTAGATATGACTTTCTTCTCTTACCCTTTAGATTGGCTATGTGCTCCCTAGGTGCCCTGCAGTCAGGCTACACCATGTCTTCCCTCTTGGATTAAGTATGTGAAATCCTCACTAATCTGTGGTGCACTCCATTAGAGGAAGGCTCATCAAAGAGAGGGGCTGAGTCTTGTTTACTACTGTGCTCTCTACTCAAGATATAGTAGGGGTTCCAGAAAAGTCGGCCTAATTAAATGAAAATTTACCAAAATATTCAAGGATACCTGCATAGTATTTTTTATACACAAAGGTAAAATTCATGCCATATTATTACTAAGACATATGCTTTGCGATGATGCATTTATGAGCTTATGACTTGGTTAAAGTTTCAATTCTGTGGATATGAAATAGAATAAGTAATCTATCTCTCTGTGACTGGGGTTAATATCTACATTCTAGGAACATCTGAGGCCAAGAATCAATCTGGAGAAGATAATAGCAACACCTAATATTTGTATACTGCTTCACAGTTTATAAAGTCCTTTCAAATATACCAACCTAATTAATTTTATTAACACCATGTTCCTCTAATTATCTATTATATTTTATGCATTCTAGATCAATATTCTTGTTTCTAAGATCTTCTCTGTCCAAAACTTGATGCATGAGTGATATGGCTAAGCATGACCAACCAGTACAAATGCGGTTTATAATTCAACAGTCTTTTCTCGCTTGCTTTGCCAAAGGTTGTGTCCACTCCAGATAGGTGGGATGGCTGCTTCTTAACCTTTCTAATGCTCCCAAACATTACAGGCTACCTACCTCCTATGAGTCACAGTTCCAATTTCTACTTTTTGAGTAAGTAGGTCATGCTACCAGAACAGCAAACTGTACGGAGGGCTGCACTGTAGCCTTGCTCTTCTCTTGGGTCATTTTATTTTCCTCTCAACTTACCTACCTGTCTTCAGTCTCAGACCCTCTGGTTCACTCTCCCTTCTGCTGCCTGAATGGTTTTTCAAAACCATAAATAGCACCATGTCACAGTGTGCTTTAATACCTTCAGTGGTTCCAACACTCCCAACAGCTTCCACAAGTGTGCAATGCTTGTGATGGTCAGCCCTCCCTCTCGTTCTCCAGGTTCTCCCACTGCCCACCTTATATGCTCCCTGACCTCTGAGCACTATGCTCCACATCAAGCTGTTAACTGTCTGTGAACACATCAAACTGTTTCCTGCTTTTATCCATTTTCAAAGACTTTTCTCTATTTGAAATACACTCTTCTGCTCTATCAACATAGAAAACTCCTACTTGTCCTTCAAAAACCTCCAACTCTGTAAAGGCCACTCTTCTGTCCAAGAAAAGCTGATCATCTCCATTGGAAACACCATTGTACTTCATCTTCACTTGTTATATTGTGTGGTGGATGTGTGTTTACACATTTGTCACTCCTTTTGAGCTATGAGTTGCTGGCAAACAATTCTTAGTTTCATTTTTCATTGTATCCCCATGCCTGGCACACCACAGGTATGTTTATTAAATGAATGAATGAACTAAGAAATCAATCATCACAGGCAGCAGAGACTCAAAACGGTGCTACAATTTTTCCAACTATATTATAAAGCTACCAACGCTGATTCTCCATTTTGTCTCAGGGTTTTCACTTGTTTTGATTAAAGCTAGAGGCACAGTGGTAGGACCATCCAAAGAAAAATCTTCATGATCATTAATCTCCCTGAGAAATCTTCATTTTTTTAAAGATTTTATTTATTTATTTTTAGACAGAAGGGAAGGGAGGGAGATGGAGAGGGACAGAAACATCAATGTGTGGTTGCCTCTCACGTGGCCCCCACTGTGGACCTGGCCTTCAAACCAGGCATGTGCCCTGACTGGGAATCGAACCGGCGACCCTTTGGTTCACAGCCTGTGCTCAAACCACTGAGCTACACCAGCCAAGGCAAGAAAGCCACATTTTATCTGCCAGTTGTTTTACTAAGTCTTTTGACTATTCACCAGTCTAGTCCATTAAAAATCACAAAGACTTGAAACTGCATACTGTTCCAACTTGTCCTACAACAGTGAAATTACCACACAAGAGCTGTGAAAAGCCCACCATTAAATAGGGTAATACATGAACATGAGGAGAATTAAAAAGTGAGGCCAATAATTGATCTGGGGAAAAATATACATTTGTCTCAGAACTCAAGACACTTCTTAAAAGGAAAAAAATACCACCCACACAGTGCTCCATCCACTAACTTTGCTGATGAATTTGTTTTTGACAGCATTGGTACCAAGTGCCAAGTTAATATATATCTAAGAATTTAGCATGTCAGGGAGGGGTGGGGAAAAACATGAGTTTTTAGCTGGATGCTTCCGTTGATGTGGCTTTACAGAAATCACATTTGATGGGGAGGAAAATCGTTTGACCACTTCCGCATCTGATGGACAGTGTCATGACTCCAACTTGACACCTTCACAGGAATGAGAAAAGTACACGCCATGAGACTTGCTATCTGTCCACAGTCACTGAGTCTAACATTCTGTAGCAACTCATTTGATATAATAAACTACATCAAACTTATTCAAACTTCTATGAAGTTGCCAAAAAAAATAAGATGATTTGACAGGAATAACATGTTCTAACTGCTCTGTGATATAAGAGAGGTGTTATTCTACTTTCACTGTACCCACCACATTCCACAGTTTGCCACCAATTGTCTTTAATAGTGTGCCCATAGAACTTATGTAACATTTTCTCTTTCAAAATCTGGTTTCATTCAAAGGGACAATAAACAGACAATTATTTGTTTCATCTGATTAGTTTTTCAGGGAGTATATTTTTCATATCTAACTTTTTATATCATAACATATTGGGCCTGGCCAGGTATATCAGTTGGTTAAAGCATTGTCCCAATATGCCAAGGTTGCGGGTTTGATACCCAGTCAGGGCAAATGTAAGAATCAACCAATGAATGCATCAACAAGTGGAACAATAACATATTAATCATGGTCAATATGTTTTACTACACAAAGACATAGGAGAGTTTTCTGTGAATTCAGTATAAGAAAGTCTGGTCTTTACATGAAACTATTTTTATTGTTACCTATTAGAAGGGGAGTGGGATGGACAGGGCTAGGATGTCAATTTTTATCAAATGTTTCCCTAATTCAAAAATAGGTTTTCTATTTCAGTAGGAAGCAATTGTATAGAATTGAATAGTATATGTGAATTTTTTAAATAGTAAAATATTAAGAATAAATCCAACCATTATAAAATCATAAAGAGTAATCTAGAGGCATATCAATATCTTTACTGGTGGCAGTAATCCATTCAAGGTGCCAGCTCCCTTGTATGACTTAATCTCTCCAAAGGCCCACAATACATTACAATGAAATGTTATGGATCTTATATATTCTGAGCTGCCTTATTGTGGAAAAAAAAAAAAATCAGTCTCCAGAGAAAAGAAAGAAAAAATGAGATTTGTTAATTTATTTTTACATGAGTAATTCAACAAATGAGAATTATTTAGGGGAGAATAACTACTGTTCTTCTATAAGCCTAAAAAGTACACTGTTAGAAGCAAAAGGTTGAAATGTATTTTTCCCTTTGTATCTTTTTTCCTCATGTATTTTTGATAAAAACAAAATTTTATTCCTGTTTTTTTCCAACTACAATCAGCTGCTAATGAATATGAAGAGTAATACTTGCTATAATGAGGAATCCCATAATACAGATATAAAGTTAGAAAAGTCTCATTCTTTCAATAACAAGAATGTGATAGAATAATCTATAACTTACAGTGCACCATCTCAAGGAAAAGTACTCTTATTTTACCCATGTACTTTGGATCAATCATATGAATGAATTAAACCAATCTTTAATACTCATATAATAACTTTTTAAACTAAATGCTTGTTATAGAATTAAACATGAAAGAAATCTGTTTATTCCCAGCTTGGAGATTTATGTTAAATATGAAAATATAAATAAATTGCATTAGATCCATTCAACACCTCATACTGAATGGAGGAAATATTTTTAAATCTATATACCAAAAAATAAACTTAAATTAAACCTCAACTTATCCCATCTAGTTAACATTTTGCTTACAAACAGGGGTTTTAAACCTTAAAAATGAAATTTTATTTGCCCTAACTAATGCATTCATAAGAAATATGCACTGTTACATGTAGGTAAGGCTTTATTGATTTGAAAGTTTTGCTAATGTTGTGTTACAACCTGTATTAGATTAAGTTCATGTAGAAATAAAAAAGGAACAGAATCGATATTGTATCACTGTGAAGTTTTAGGCAAGAGATACTAATTAAAATTAGAATTCAATGAGGAAAGCTTTTCAAGGGAAATGTAGCACAAGATTTTTAAATAGGCCCAAGTACTAAGACAATCAATTTGCTTTCCTTTGTTTTCTTTCTTTCATTCACTCTACTTATTTTTTAAACTAAGATAAGAGAGAAAGCAACTACCCAAGTGTAACAGAAAATGATACTTTAACAGTGCTGAGAAAGTAAGATAGTAGAAAAGACCATTGCAAGTTTTGGTAAAAATTGAATTTAACAGAATAGATTTCTCACAGCCCTAACTTGTAAATCAAAATTAGGTTCTTCATTGTGTATTAACATAAAACAAGAGATATCTAGAGTTAGGTAGAGTGAAATAAAAGACCCTGGGTTCTGGCCAAAGGAGTGCTGGACAACTCTTCTAAGTAACAAGAACACGAGATACTCTACATGGAAATAAGGAGGTTGTTTGTGCCCAGTAAAAAATTGCAAAATGTAACCAATTTTTAACAAGTTGCCTACACTCTAAGGAAAGCTGCCTGAGGATGTGATAATAAATAATAACTGAGAAAATGTCCCAGATTTTATTAATTAGCCAATATGGGAAAATTTGACATTTATTGCTTAGCCCACATTGTGAAAAATGGACCAGCAAAGTAAGGTTGGCCAACAACTGACCATAAGCTCTAGAGCTGTATCTATACAAAGACATGAACTGTGGGCCAGGCGGAATGGTAATATTGAATCCATTCCATTAATGTTTATAAAACAAAGACTGAAAATAATATCTCCTGCTGCCTCAGCCATAGAGCAGGAACAAAATCCCCATGTTTGTAACCCTGAGTATACAGTATGTCTCAATGGAAACAAAGGACAGGTAAGAATAAAAATTACTGGAGTTCCAAATAGAATGAGGCAACTGGCAAACAGGTATCTCCCTAATATAATTCATATTTTTCATCTATGACTTAATTCAGTAAGTAAATTAATTTATAATCCAACAATGTACATAAAATGGCAAAACTAAAGCCTGTTTATGAAGTACTATGTGCAGGAATTTCATAGAATATTTAGTAGAATAACTAGGTAAACAACTTACTATACCCTTTTAGTAAATTATGAATATTTTTATATATTGCCTAGTAAAAATATAAAATACCCTAAAAAGTGATCCTATAACCTTAATCAGAATAGGAGATATCAAATACACTTTGGGGGCCTTTTTTCCCCTTCTATTGTTTTTTCTAATGCTTTTTCTGCATAAGATGCATCTATTATTATACATTAAAAAGCTTGCTTTTATATTCATGGTGTATTTCAGTTATTCATATTAAATATAAATCTATTGGAATGGGAAATATATAATCTGAATAGCATTCTTGTCACCTATGAATTAATTGTAATTTTAAAACTATATACTATTGTAGTATGACACATGAAAGTCTTTACTATGCTTGCCAGGTATGTTTTAAGTCCTTAGAGTAAAAATCATTTTACTTAGTAGAAAAAATTTTCAGTGGAATCTACATAATTATAATTATTCATGCAAAATACTTCATACAGTTTCTTACAAAAACAAAGTGATTAAAAGGCTGCCATTGTGAAAGAAAAAGAAAAATATGTTTACAAGTTTAGTAGGTTGTTTAAGACTAGAATGTGTATAAATTCCAGACCTAAAAATAAAAATATAGTTGCGATTTATAAAATCAAAGCCATGAAATCTGTCAGATTCATGTATCTTAAAAGTTAAGATTTATTTTCCCCAAAGAGGCAGCATTGAAAGAAATTCCCATTACCACCTTCCTCATCACATACTTACTCTCCAGAGAGCAGAACATTTGAGCTCATGATAATTCCCTTCAAACTCAAGATCCTCTTGAATGGAACACTGTCTAGCATTACTATATCTACCAGGAGTTGCAACATTTAGAATAGCTTAATTATTAACAAGTAATACATCATCAGGCATGTTTTCACCAAGAGCAGACCCTCCAACTGATCCTGACATGGATCCCATCAAGCCTTATTAGGCTATCTGAGTGGTTCTCCAAGTGTGGTTCCTGAGCCAGCAGCATCACCTGGCAACGTGTGACAAATGCAGATTCTCAGTTCCCACCCGAAACCTATTGCATCAAAAATCAGTCTGTGTTGAGCACGCCCTCCAGGTGATTCTCATGTGCTAAAACTTAAGACCCACTGCTCTACATCACATAACAACCTACTTAGGTCCTGAAGATAAAGTTAGGTTGAAGGGAAAGGACTATATGAGGCACCTTCAATTCAGTTCAAAAACAGGACATCATTTCAAGGTGGTGACAGCTCTCTATGCCTCTCTTTACAGAAAAGAACTAGTGTGATGGTACTGGTTTTCCCAAAGCACACCCCACTTGGTATTCCCATAATCCATGTAGCCCCACTTTGTCCTTAAATTTTCCTTCTCACCTAGAAAAAATGCCTTTTTTGGGTCATACATTATTTACCTTTTTCTCTCCTTTCTCCAGTCACATAAGCCAGCACTAAGGAAGATTCTGCGGGTTTGTTTGTTTATTTGTTTAATCTGTCTTTCTCTCTGGGAAAACTGGCCTTCTCTATTTACGGCCTTTGCAGACTTGATGGATACCAGGGACTAATATCAGCCTACCTTTACAATCCCTGCCCCCACCCCATCCATGACTCCTCAAACTCCTCTGTCCCTTGAATGCAGCAAACTCGTTCATTTACCATTCACTGTTAGCCAACTTGTTCTCCCTCAGGCACTTTGCAGTCACTACTCCTCTACATGGAACATTCTAGAACCCAGGCCTTACAAGGGTACTTCTTTCTGGCCATTTGACCTCAGCCTCAAAGTCTCCTCCTCAGAAGAACCATCCCAGAACCCATAGCCAACCCTAGCCATTGATGGTTTATCATTTCCCTGTTTGATGTATTTACTCTCCCCCTGAAATGTGCTCTGATTATTTCTTTATTTGTTTGGGCTCTCTGGACACAAATGTAAGTTCCATGAGAGCAGGGACTTTATCTCTCTTGTTCACCATGCTGTACCCAATACCAAACAGCACCTGGCTCTGAAGAGTGGACACTCTCTGAAGATATATGTGTTTGTGTGTATGTGTGTTCAATAAGTGAATAAAAATATTGCCACAATTTTACATTTATTCCATTGGCTGGAACTCTTTTGATTGAAAGTAAATAAAACTATTTCAATATTACCTAGTGAAATAGAGTATTTGTTAAAGAATATAATAATGTCTAACATAAATCCAGGAAAGGAATACATTTAGATCAGGACAACCGGAATAAGTGCATGAAATGCAAGTATGGGCTTTCCACTTGCCTCGTGCTGTTCCTTTGCTGAGGTCCCCACTCTTTTCTCTTACATCAAGTTAGAATATCTCATATCTCTGGTTCACATGGAAGAAAACCTGGCACCACTATCTTTGAAGTTGTAACTGTTCAAGTTTAAGCTTGGGGAGAAGGAATAAATTCTCATTCTCATGCCAAGGTCCAAAAATGTCATGGAAGTATACCATTTGACCCAACTATGACAGGTACCCAACTATGACAGGTTCCCAGCCACAGTGGAAGTGGTGGAAGGTCATAGATAGGGACTCTGAGTTATACTAGTATGAAAGCATAACCACATAGGTTTAATAAGAGAGAAATGACAGCTCTTCAAAAAAAACACATAATTCTCAAAAAAAGATAGATGCTCAAAAAAAAGTAGACAAAGCCATTAGTTCCACTGTAGTTGAGTAGTAGTAAGTACATTGGGTCTTGGATACTCATGGATAAATTACTGAGAAGCAGTATGGCATTTGATGAGGGTTATAAACTTTGCAGCCAAGCTTCTGGGCTTCAAATCCCAAGCCTATCAGCTACAACTTATGTGAAATGAAGTAAGATTATTTCCTATTGTGCCTCAATAGGAAATTGAAGGCAAGTTTTTCCTCTATACGATGAGGACGACACAAGGCTATTGTGAGTATTAGTACGTGGAGAGAACTTCTGTGTCTGGAATGAAGCATTGACAAATACAGAGTACCACCAAACAGAATGTTACAAACACACACTAACTAGCCCTCTGCAAATGTATACTGTCAAAAGAAATGCTAGGTATACTTCAGGTTTTTTCAGATACTCTTCCACACTTCAGTAGAAATACTATCATTTTGAGATAAAAATGACAATCATTTGGATAAGGGAGTGTGAGTTCATAAATATATAAAAGAGACTATTTTCTCTATAAATGGACATGTGATGGGATCATATGTGACCAGCCTCACTGCTTGGTCTTCCCTCTCATACCCACACCCAAACACTCTCAGCAGTCTCCTCCAGGACTCTTTCATCTCCACTGTTTCCCATTGACAGACCCAGTCATCCACTGTGGACACAGAAATAGTCTGAAAGCTGCTCCAGACAGAAAGATTCAGAGATGTACTTGCAAAGTCTGTTTCTTCAATTGCTGAAACTAGATAAATGACAGTGGCCCAGAAAGGGAGAAGGAGGATAAACATGAGGTACAGAGAAGGCAATGGAATTACTTGAAGCAGCTGAGGAAGCCATCATCCAGAAGGTCTGGCTGGAGCATGGGAACAGACACCCTACAGAGCTGATTGTGCCCCTGCTTTCATCTGGGAGATCCTACTGCCATAGAGACACAAAGGGCAGCTAAGCTGGGAGTTACATTTGTCAGTGCCACAGGGACTTCACCCAGTCCCACACAACCCCCGCAACATACACACCACTGAGTACTTGTGATTGACCTCTGTCCAATGGACACTTGAAAGCCTAAGGACCTAGACTCTTTTTCCTCCAGATCTTGAAATCTTTCAAAAACTTCAAGCAACAAATATTTTCAGGCCACTTGGAGAATACATGTGATTTTTTTTAATCCAAGAAGCCTTAATTACTATAATAAATTTAAACATACATTAATAAGTCATGTGTGATATCACACTATTTGATAAGTTGGCCTCTTTCTGAAACAACAAGACTTTCTTATCAAGCTATAATAATTTGGCAAAATAGTAAGTGGGTCATAATACTATAAAAATATGATTTTCACTTTTTAAAAAAAATTTAAAAATCTGTCTTTAAGGTTGTAAGTTCATCATAGAAATGCTCCAGCATTTAATGTCAGAAAGACATTGGTCTCATTTTTTCAAAGGCAGGATCAAAGCTGCTGAACTTAAGGCAAATTGGTCTGATTTTATCTGCTGTCCACTAATGCCTAAAATCAAGGCTGCTCTTGTTGCTCCTAACTTGAGCTCCCATTGGCCATCTCTGATACTGGGCATTAAACTCTCAATAGCTTGTATTCTGGGACCTTTTATTTAATCATGGTGCTTTGCTGATATTCACTCATTTCTCCTCTGGAGGATGGCTTTGCTTTCAGCCTTCCTCCACCACACTCTTCTTCTTATATACAATATTTTTTTAGGATGGCAGCAAAGAATTCCTGCTGAGGGGGATTGGTCTAAAATTACCTTCAATGGCTCTTTAAAAACTAAGATTTTTATGAGCCTCTGTGTGCATGTATAGTCAGGATTTAATCCATTCAATTGTTGGTGACATGGACAGCCTCATAAAGTTGCAGAGACCCAAACAGGAATGTTCCTGAGAAACAGAGCCAAAGTCATTGGTCAGCTGTGCCTGGAAACCATTAGAAAAAGCTAGGCATCCAAATCACATCTGTGGTAACTCCAGAGATTAATTTTGTCATCATCGTCCTCTTTAAATATAAATAAAAATAGGAAACATGGTCAATATTTGTTTTGCTTTATGGAGTTCTAAAAAAGATGAAATTTATTTTATTTCACTTAACTGTTTTTATGTGATTTAAGATATAAGATTACCTCATTTTTGAAAATGTGCAAAATGGCCACCAATGGCTAAAACATTTTCCAGTTTAAATGTTGTACAAATATTTGTGAATAACTGCAAAAATAATAATTTCAAAATTGAGCATGCCTTCTGGTTGGTCATATGGAAATAACATATTGACATTCACAATATTATCAAGAACTCTACACCCAATGGATAATTTGAACTTATAATAGCAACTCAATAGTTGTATGATTAAAGAACTTTTCATATAGCTTTGTTTTCTTTAATATTCTCCAGAGGTATTTCTGTACCACAAGTTATGTTTTCAAAAATGCCAAGGTTGTCACGATAATACCAAAGTTGTGAAGCATCTCCCACCTAAGTTTTTATGATATGTTTTGCTATATGTTACCATGTCTCTTCAGTGAACAAAAATTCATTTGATTTTTCCATATCAAATTCCTGAATGTCTACAAAAGTGGGTCATGGGAATAGAGACTTTATACAGTCCCATTCCACAGATCAAAGTATAAGTTTTATCTTGAGCAAAATTCCATCCTACCTTACCTCCACATTTTCAAACAAATGTGTGAGGTTTATTCATGAATCTCAACCGAAAACGTAAAGCATAATAATCATTTATAGATAGCCAAATGATGAAACTGCTCTAGAAGTTATTTGTATTGCTCTTATCCTGCTTAAATAGGATTGCATATGCCATTCCCTTCTTGCCTCTTACCTCGGAATGCTGAATAGCAGTTTCTGCTACAGTCAAATCAGTTTAGTGTAAAACTACTGATAGCCTAAGAATTGTGTACAATTCAACTACTTCATCCTTTAATGAAAACTGTTTTTCAAATATGCAGAACCATGGACCAAGATAACATATTTGCCTATTTACCAGTGTAACAGCTGCTGCAATGAAGAGGCAAGCGAGTCTGTAACACATGCTTTCTGTAAGGGACACATCCTTAGTCAGAGTGGAACCGAGCTGGGTGGGTATAATTACCCTATCCACTGAGCCCAAACTTCCTTACAAAATCACACATTATGGTTAAAATACAGACTCAGCTTATGCAACTAAATATATTCCACATTTTCTATGATCAGCCAGCATATCATATCCTCTTGAATGATCAGAAGTATTGGCAAGCAAAGGATTTTGTTTTTTAACAATTTATATCCATTCTTGGCCATGAATAGAATTTTCTAGAAGGTGTTATCTGAAACATTCTTAAATAAGTACCTATAAGAAGGAGCCATTCTAGACGATTTTATTACTAGGCTTAGTTTTTTGCATGAAGCAACATGAAAACAATTTTGATGATGCCTTGAAAAATATAATAAAAAAATTTATAAATGCAAAATCTTCTCTAATATCTTTTTTTTTATTATTTAGCAAGCACTCTTATATTTTCCCTAAACCAATTTTGCTTCAACTATTTCAAAGAACAAATTCTATCAAACCTTTAGAAAGTAACTCAGATGCTTATATTTAAAATAAGCTCGGCCGCTAGGGAGCTGTTACTTTATAGTGGGCTCTTGTCAAATAGAGATTCAAATCACCTTGCTATACTTTTCATGAGTGTCCATAATAGCCAGATACACATGACCGTCCAAAGTTAGTTTATTTTGGATTACAGCTTGATTCCCCAAAGATCTGGATATTTAACAAGCAATTACTATTGACTTAAATAAGTTCACAAAAGATACTAAGTAGGTTGTGTATGCTACAAACACAAACACAGAGAGGTATCTGTGATGGCCAACATTCTTATAAATGTGTGATCCATTTTAGCCTGATTAGCAACGGTTTTCAAAATGGCTCCATTAATCCTCACAAAACCACCCCCCACCTCAACCCAGAACCAACAAAATCTTCAGCTTATTTAAGCTTGAAACTTGAGAAAATAATCTTGCACTCCATTGGAACCCCAAATGCAGCTGTAGGTATCCCTCTGAGGCCTTCATGGGGTTGTAGACACCTCAGTAAAAGAGTTTTATTAGCATTTAATTTATTTAATTTTGAAGGGATTAGATGAAATGTTAGCATAACTGACTGCAATCCGCATTCCACAATCACCACCTCGATACCATGACTTCTTCCAAGAAAATGGCCACGTATTTTGAGAATGGCTTTATACAGTCAGCATATTTTGCTGCTTGAGGTTTCTCTGGAGCAGAAAAAAAAGAGATGAAGAGTTTGAGGTTTTTCGGCTAACTAGCTACTTAGGAAGGAAGCAGTCATAAGCCAAAACCTCAGTGAAACATGTCACACTGTTTAAAGGCAAATCTGTGCATTTTAATTCTCATTCCTATCTTAAAAAGAAATCTTTATTCTCAATGAACAAGCTTATTCTCATTGCCTTGCATCATAGGGGTTAGACACTAAATTAGAATACATCATAGGGAAAAAAAAAACACCTTCAGGTCATAACTGAGCATTTAAACAGCTTTTCTTATTTCAACAGCATAGTAACAAAAGCATTAACCCTTGCATTAAGACCATTCAGACTCAATTTTGGGGGAAACAAATCAGCTAGAAACCACATGGGTAATATTGTACACACATAAAAACATTAATCTTGAAAAAATGCACTTTTTACTGATTGCCTCCTATGTACCTAGTATTGTATATACCAATGCTTAATGAACACACTATTTCCAGATATTACGTTCAGCCAGAAAATTAATTGTGGATCGTGAAAGGGGAAAAAAATAATCCCTTCAAACAAAGAAAATTACCTACTGGTTTCATACAAATCAGACCTGGCATTTGAAGCACAGGATGCTGGTTTTTCTGTGCCAGCATCCAGTTAAGCTGGCATCCAATGACAATGAGCACATTGCCAATATCAGCTGCATGCCAATCCTATCACTAGTCGGGCTGGCAGCCCCCAAATAAAACAAAAACCAGATTACTGCCCTTGAAAATACCAAGAGGGAGGAACTGCTGCTTAAAATGCATTTAAATAATCTCCCTATGTTTCTTAACAAGATTACCCCTAAAAGCCCCTGAGAAACCAACTCCTTCCTGCCCCATATTTTGTGCTCCCTTGGTTACAAAGCTTCGTTTAGACCTACTCTTGGTGTACCTCTTCACCAAGTGTAGAAGTTGGACCCCAAAGGCTTGGCTTGTCACTCTTAATGAGGATGTTGTCAGACAGCTGAAACCCATGCTTAGAGACTACGGTTTCATACACCTCTTATCCAGGCCAACAGAAGAAACTTGGCTATATTGGTATACTTAGGGGCCCAATGCATGTGCCTTTTATGGATCTACCATTTTTCTTTCATGAGTATGCACATGTACCCAGAAAACCTAGGAAATGAAATGAGAGTCATTCTTCCCATTTACAGTTGGAAAAACAATGAGACTGCAAGATTCGGGCAATTTGCTGGGAAGTGCTCTTTCCACTTCTCATCACTACATCTTTACCCAGGAGCTTTTCTAAAAGCCTCTTTCCTTTAAAGTTGTGAATTTGTCAAATTTACACGATTTCTCAATGGCAAGGAGGTAAGAGAATCATGCAGTATAGTCACAGTCACCATCCAGATGGATAGCACTTACCAATTTAGGTTATGAATGTGATAGAAGAGCTACTGGTATACCACGTACATTGACTATGGCGGTAGATAACTACCCCCTACATCATATTCACACAGCTAACAGTAGCGTGTGGGGCAGAGCTCCCCTTCTAAATCCTGGCAATTTTATTAATTAGTTTTAGGCACATACATCCTTTTAAAGGTCTATCACTGAACTAGATGACTTCCAAGAAAGGATTTTAAATATCAGAGATCCTAGAGTATTAATGGGAATAGCCATATCACCACAACATATTCTCCCCGGAATAAGAATTTAAGAGTTTCCTAAACTGTTCTATATCAGAGATCCCCAACCTTCCTCCTCCTGGTCTTTGGACACCACTCCTGTCATGACCTGAATTCATGACCCCTGATCCCAGTCCACAGAAAAATCGTTTCCACGAAACTGGTCCCTGGTGCCAAGAAGGTTGGGGACTGCTATTCTATACACCACCATAAAGAATTGCTTTAAGGATGACAACACAACTATAAACTGTGAGAATAGATTTCAGGTCATGTTCTACACATAGAGCACTAGCCAATAAAATCTACCAATTAAAAGAAAAAAATATAGGACATAGATTCCAAAAATGCAAAGTTGTCAAAAACAGAGATCAACTCTACTGTGGGATATTGAACTTCTAAGTTTAATGTTAACGCGAAAATTGCTCAGAAACATTGTTTGTCTTTAATTATTATAATATTCTCATTCAATTAAAAAATTAGGTGCTGTAATTCAAACTTTTAATTAAGCAAATTAGCTTTTGACATTTTCTTGGAAAAAGATGTTCCCAGTGTGGTTTTTTCCCCTTTACTTGCAATTAAACACTCCCCGGCACTATTTAAACACTTTAGTAAGAGATAGACAATTTATAGCAATGTGCCAACTTTTTCAAGCAGTGACAAAGCAGCTGTTAACCTCAAGCATCATGCATTTTAGCAAGAGGTGGAAACTTGCATTGAATCTGAACGACCTTTTTATGGTGATGGGTTCAAATACCACAACTGAACATACCACAACTGAATGTGTAGCAAGATCAGTTTTTGATTCTAGAAAAAAACCCAGCTGCTACTCCTAGAATAGCTGTTTCATTTACTAAAACGTGTAGCAAGATCAGTTTTTGATTCTAGAAAAAAACCCAGCTGCTACTCCTAGAATGGCTGTTTCATTTACTAAGGCAGAGCAGATCCTTGCTGTACCTAAGGATGTCTTAACTTCGCTTTCATGGCTCAACTAAAACTTTTCTCCTGCCATACTCTGTTGCTTCTGTTACTTGAATTTGTCAGAAGAAAAAGTTAACTCTGTCAAGAAACAAAGGCTTCTTTATATTTACCTAAAGCATAGCTGAAGGAGCACTGTGAACTGAACATTAACTACAGAAGTACCACCTTTGCCATGTGTATTATAAGCCTCATGATATCACAGTGTTCCTCATAATTGGTAAAGATAAATAAAGCCTGTGGCGAGATCATTAGCAATATCTTCTCACTGCTTTTGTCATTCAAGTGTTTGCTTTTATGATGGAACTAATGAATCTCATTTTTGCAGCTCATTAAAGATGTCTTTATATTTTAGCAAAATAATATAGTAACACTTTATTTCCTTTGTAGGAAGTACCCACTCTGACATTTCTCTAATTAAGAAATTTGACTTTTAAAACCTAGTCTGTTTGTCGCCTAGATACAAAAGCTTCAACAGCATTAAAATTGTTAGTGATGTTGAGGTCTTGAATTGGACATCTCTGCCTCCTTGCATAAGCCCTCCATATGAGACTTACATTTTCATCATGAAGACAGCATTTCTTGTAGCTTATTTTTAACACTAAGACATTTTTAAAACACATATCATCTTAGAAATTATATTTTTAATGGCAAATAAATCATCCCAACTTAAAAATCAACATTTTACTTTTAACTCCTTAGTATTATAGAATATTTTGCATTGTTAGATGTATATTTAAATTGCCAGATATTCTCAGAATTCTATATTTTCATAGTTCTACAACTGGTTTTCCTACGATGTGCAATTAAATTGTTATTTAAATAAATTACACTTGATATGGGAAAAAGTCTATTTGGGCAACTTGAATCAGTTCAGGAGCATGGAGAATTGATTTTTTTGTGATTCATAAAATATTTGTTCCTTCAAAACGAATGAATAAATAAAACACAAGTGATTGCATATATGTGTATTTGTGCCTATTTGAAATCCAGTTCTTTGATATGTAATACCGATCCTATCACTAGGGAAAAGAAAAACATTTTAAAGAACCCCTTTTAAAAAAAGGTTCCAATTCATTTCATAAAACCTGAAAAACTCTAGAAGTACATCTAGTTACTCATCTTTGAAGTCACCTGCTCAGTCAAACATTCTTAGTTGTATATCTGTGGTTTCAAATGTTTGCTTTTGTAATAAAACAATTCTAACCTTATGGGACTGTCAACTCCACAGAATAAGATCAGCTAACTAAAAGCTTTTACTTTGGTTTTTCAACAATGCAATAGAAGAAAATGAAAAGGAATGAGAGGACAAGAATAACATGGTATTCAAACAACTCGAAAGAATATGGGAAAAGAAAATTATACTACAGAAGCCATTGAATAATGGTCTGTGATCTTATCAATTTTCATAAATTAAGCAGGTTGAAACTGGTCAGTGTTTACCTAGCAAAATTCGAGTGACTAAAAAGGGACTGATGAAAAGCAAATACAGTCAACTTGATTTTATCTGTGGGCAGACTTACCAACCGGTGGGTTAGCAATGCCATCTGATCTTTCGCCCACCCACGGGCCTTTTGTTCTTCTGAAATTCCAATCTACCTGAGGCTAGTAGAAAATCTCTTCACAGTCTCCATTGGGCTATACTGGCTATACATACAAACTGAAAAACATCACTTATAGCCAGTCACTTCAGTGAAGAGAATGAAGAGAAATTCTCCCAATTCAGCATCAAGGACATGATTCTCAAGTTTTGATGTATGAGACTTCTCTTTATTTAAAAAAAATATTAATGTTTGCATATTTTGTGTCAGTCACTGTGCCAAAGATATATGTATGTATTATTTTATTTAATCTTCACAACAATACTATAAAGAAAAAAACTATTACAAGTTTCATTTTGGCACCAAAGACAGTAATTTCAAATAGATTTGAAGTCCTACAAACAATGAATGGGAGAGTTAGGATTCATGCCCATGTTTGTCTCACTCCAAAGCACTTTCTGTTGGGAAGCCATCTCTTCTACCTTCCACAAGGTAGAGTCAGTGGTACCAGAGGTGGTTCATAACATGGGCTGGACAATTCCAATTCTCCTGGGCATGTGAACATCGAGCAGGAAAGGAATTGGAGTTTAATCATCAGGGGACTGAATCAAGAAAGTGGAAGAGCCCTTGCAAAGATATCAATATTTTTTTCTGGTCCTTGTCTTCCTACTACCTGGTTGCTAAGCTCCTCCTTTGATTCCAGGAGCCACTCAAGATCTTTCTACTAAACCCTCTTTCTGGTCTTATTTAGAGTTGGTTTCTGGTGCTTGCAAACAAAGGATACCTCTCAGAGACTCTATTATAATGATGCTTAATAATACACATACCAAGTACTTACTCTCCAGGAATAAGGAAGATATTCCCTAGCCCCATAGGGAATTTGGACTCTAAATGAAGAGACACACACATGTGTGTAGCCAAAGCTCTCTCAGGAGGATGAATATATATTATATGAGTATAAACAAATGAGCAATGAATTCTGCTTAGGAAACTTCAGAGAAAGTTTACAGAGAAACACTGGTGGTTAACAGAGTGCAATAATTTTGTTCTCCTTAAGATATGAGGATCCCCTGGCTGAAATAGCATATCTCTTTGTTTGGAGCAGCAACAGAATTTGTTCATTAATTTATTTGTATTTTCGGACTTCCGGCCAACATGGAGGCATAGGTAGACACACTGTGCCTCCTCGCATAACCATAACCAACACAAACAAAAGAGGGAAAACAACAATTTAAAAAACAAAAACAGCCAGAACTGACAGAAAATTAAACTGAGTGGAAGTCCCACAACCAAGGTGTTAAAGAAGACACATTCATTCAGACCAGTAAGCAGGTGGAGAGCATGCGGCAGGGCAGAGAGCAAGCGGGGAGACAGTGGTTTGTGGAGCGGTGGGGGCAACACTGCAGCTGCCTGGAGAGGCCTGCGGTGGGCGCGCCTGGCCAAAACACAGCCAATACATTCGGCAAAACCACAGCTGCTGACCAACCCAGACCCAGAGGGGCCGAGACTGGTGGACTGGGCGGTCCCTCATTCGTGTACCAATAAACCGGGAGAAAAAGCTGGGGAGCAGAGCAAACCCTTCAACCTACCATCACTGGGAAATAAAGCCTCAAACCACCAATTGAAAACACCTGTCAGGGTTGAGGTGGCAGAGGGAGGAACTCCTGGCCTCACAGGAGAGCTCACTGGAGAGACCCACAGAGACTTGGAACTACGAAAGCCCACCTACCCACCCTGGAGCCAGCAAAGAAGGGCCCAACTTACTGGTGGGTAGCTGGGGAAGTACCATTGTTTGCTCAGGCCCCACCTCCGCAGATAGCGTCACAACACAACGACATATGTAACCCCGCCCTGGTGAACACCTAAGGCTCCGCCTCTTAAAGTAACAGGCACAATGAGAAAAAAAAGTGGCCCAAATGAAAGAACAGATCAAAGCTCCAGAAAAAGTACAACTAAGTGACAAAGACACAGCCAACCTATCAGATGCACAATTCAAAACACTGGTAATCAGGATGCTCACAGAATTCAATGTTGGTCACAATAAATTGAACAAATGAAGGACACACTAAAGGAAATGAGGGGAGATGGGCAGGGAACCAGTAGGGATGAGAAGGAAACTGGGACTCAAATCAACAGAGTGGACAAGAAGAAATAAAAAAACATCCGACCAAAAAAGAATGAAGAAACAAGAATTCAAAAAAATGAGGAGAGGCTTAGGAACCTCCAGGACATCTTTAAACGTTCCAACATTCGAGTCATAGGGGTGCCAGAAGGAGAAGAGGAAGAGCAACAAATTGAAAACTTATTTGAACAAATAATGGAGAACTTCCCCAAGCTGGTGAAGGAAATAGACTTCCAGGAAGTCCAGGAAGCTCAGAGAGTCCCAAAGAAGTTGGACCCAAAGAAGAACACACTAAGGCACATCATAATTACATTACCCAAGATTAAAAATAAGGAGAGAATCTTAGAAGCAGCAAGAGCAAAGGAGACAGTTACCTACAAAGGAATTCCCATAAGACTGTCAGCTGATTTCTCAAAAGAGACCTTGCAGGCAAGAAGGGGCTGGAAAGAAGTATATCAAGTCATGAAAGGCAAATGACCTACATCTAAGAATACTCTGTCCAGCTAAACTTTCATTTAGAATGGAAGGGCAGATAAAGTGCTTCTCAGATAAGATCAAGTTCAGGGAGTTCATCATCACCCAGCCTTTATTATATGAAATGTTAAAGGGGTTTATATAAGACATGGAGGGATATCAACAGGGGAGTGGGAGGAGGAAAGAGGAGGAAAAAGTACAGAGAATAAGTAGCATAAGCGGCAGGTAGAAAACAGACAGGGGGAGGTTAAGAATAGTATAGGAAATGTAGAAGCCAAAGAACTTATATGTATGACCCATGGACAAAAACTAAAGGGCAGGGAATTGGGGGAGGTGTTGGGTGGAGGGGAATAAAGGGGGGGAAATGGGACAACTGTAATAGCATAATCAATAAAACATATTTTTAAAAAATTATTTGTATTTTCATTCTTTCAATAGTCACATTTTGACAGATCTTTTATTCTCTTTATTTAAGTATTATGAACAAGAAATTTTAAAAATAAATAAATAAAAATAAACAAATAATCCTGCTTGCTGGTCTCAAAGAAAGATACATGTGTATCAAATACTGCCAGTGATGTTTTACATACCAGGTTGACTGAGAAGGCATTCTAGTACAGAAAAGAGGATAGATTTTACAAATCACACAGACCTGAGTTCAAGTGTGGCTTTGCCCCTAGCTCTGAGTATTTAGACAAGCAACTTAAAATCTCTGAGTCTTGAACTCTTTATTTGTAAAAGAAAAATCATAATCCTTAACTCATACACTTTTTGAAAGATTGCATGAGAAAAGCTATATCTGTAAGTTAGAGGTCTGACACAGGTCTCGGCTAAAATCAAAGAGTTGGCAGGATTGACTATGCTCCTTTCTGAAGGGCCCAAGGGGTGAATCTGTGTTCTTGCTTTCCCAGTGTGTAGCAGCTGCCTGTATGTCTTGGTTCAAAGCCCCTTGCCATGAAGCGAGGACGGCCAGTCAAATCTTCACAGTACATTCTCCTGATTCCCTTTCTCCTGATTTCCTCTTTCAGTTTGAAGCACCTTTGTCATTTTATTGGACCCACCTGGATAATCCAGACTAATCTAGGATAATCTCTCTATTTCCAGATCAGTTGATTAGCAACCTTAATTCCATCTGCAAAATTAATTGCCCTTTTTCAGGTAATACTGTATATTGACACATTCCAGGGAGAATGACGTGAACAACTTTGAGGGGCATTTTCTGCCAACCACAATAATGAAAAGTAGAAACCATAAGCAAGCCAGTACATATTACAAGAACTGCACGCACCATTGCAAGATCACTTACTGAAAAGTTACTATTATTTGGAAAATCTTCTTATTCCATACCTGCATGTGTGTTCATTTATACAAGTTTCAGACACTGTACTCTAAATAAATTTCACCTTATAGAAAGATTTTTTATGACATTACTTAACTGAAATTATGTCTCTATTTTGAAAGTCTTTTTTTTCTGTGTGTACATATTAAAGTTAATATCATAAAACTTATTTTTTTTCTTTTGCTTTGCATTGCTTTTGCCTAATTGACTTCTTTGCCTTTAAGAAACCTAGCAGAACTAGAGTTATCATATTTCACCATTCCCAAAACACACTTTGAAATCACTGAATTGTCTAATAAGTACCAATAGCTGAAACAAACATTTTCTTTAAAATGAGTTTGACAGTCACCTTCATACTGATAAGTACTCAGGAAATTAATTAACAGGTTATTTTCTTAATTAACTCCCTAAGTGTAGGTTTCAATATAAAACATAGTCGCATGTGGTCTTCAGAACACTTTGCTTAATGGGAAAATGATGGATGAGAGGAATGTATAAGAGGAAGAGAAGCCATTGGAACACCTCTCATTCATCTTTTTCCATTTCACTCTAAAAATTGTAATGTTACCATGTATAATTATTAACAAGCCTTTACCCGAAAATAAAGCTGCTCCCCCCAAATTATATCAGGTTCATGAATTAGTCCTTGAAATGAAAATCACTGCTTCACATTCACAGAAAAGGGTAAGGTACTACACCTTGGTAGACCTGCAATCAAGTTCTTAGTTCCACAGCAATACTGTGTATGGTATGAATGCTTCTATAGAAAAACAAAAAAGGAGAGCAATTGAAGTACAATTATCCCAATACCTGATTCAGTATTTTTCTCAACCACTTTATTATTGCCGTAATCTAGGAGGAGTTTTTAGTACCCTTTTTCCTCTAACCACCTCACACAATGACATTGTAACACCACAGGTACACTGTGTATCTGATTAAGTACTACATATATATCTGTACATATTATACATAAAAGGAGTAAGATGTTCTCACTTCCACCAAGAATGGATATCGCCTTATAGAGAATACATGCATATGTGATGCCCACTTAAATTCACTTGTTAATTCACCCCTCAAATGTTTACTAGGGGCTTACTGTCCAAACAAACTTCGTGCTTATTTTAGTAAGACAGATAGAGCAAGCACACAACTAATTACATATGCATCCCAATCTTGAAGTTAAGAAAACAATTTCAAGAGCAAGAAAATGTTTCTGTGGGCAATATCATAATTAAAACAAAAAAAATTGCTGCCTGCAGCACTCCTTTATTGTAATGTCTAAGGAAATTGTGGGTCTGTAGACATGGCAAAAGAGGCCAACACTAAAGCAGAATTCTTCTGAATGTTCTTAGTTCCCCAAAGCTTGGGCTGTGCAAACTTGTTGGCCACCTGCACAAAGTGCCATTACTGTCACTGAGGGTTTGCCTCTATTGGTCCTTCCTCCAGGCTGCCTTCTTCGAGGCATAAACACTTGGACAAAAGAACAGTTAACTCCTGGGATAGTAGAGATACATAATGTTCAACTGTGTAAAGCTGGCCAGATTCCTCTTTTTTCAGTGATAAGTGTTGATGATGTAACAACACAATTTATAATCTACAATTAATTTTTAAAATATTTGGGGACTAAAGTACCTAGAAATAAATCCAACAGAAGAGGTAAAAGACCTGTACTAGGAAAACTATAGACCACTTAAGAAAGAAATTGAGGAAGATACAAATAAATGGAAGCATATACCGTGTTCATGAATTGGAAGAATTAATATCATTAATATGGCCATTCTACCCAAAACAATCTATACATTCAAGGCAATTCCTATTAAAATACCAATGGAATACTTCACAGAACTAGAATAAATATTCCAAAAATGTATATAGAACAAAAAAGGACCTTGAATAGCCTCAACAATCCTACTAAAGAAGAACATAGCTGAATGTATCACAACTCCTAATATCAAACTATACAACGAGGCCCCTATAATAAAAACAGTTTGGTACTGTCACAAGAACAGACATATAGATCAATGGAACAGAAGAGAGAGCCCCAGAATAAACCCACACCAGTATGAGCAACTGATATTTGACAAAGGTGGCAAAAGCATAAAGTTGAGCAAAACAGTCTCTTCAATAAGTGGTATTGGGAAAATTGGACTGGTACATGCCAAAAAAAAAAAAATAATAATAATAAAACTACACCACCAACTTATACCATCCACAACAATAACCTCAAAATGGATAAAAGACTTAAATGTAAGTCACAAAACCATGAAAATCCTAGAAGAAAGCATAGGTAGTAAAGTCTCAGATATTCAAAAAAGAAATATTTTTGCCAATATACCTCCTAAGGTACTGGAAACAAAGCAGGAAATAAACAAATGGTACTATATCAAATTAAAAAGCTTCTATACAGCTAAGGAAACCATCAGCAAGATGAACAGGGAACCCACTGTATAAGAGAACATTTTTGTCAATGACACATCTGACAAGGATTTAATCTCCAAAATATACAAAGAATTAATACAACTCAATGCCAGTAAGACAAACAACCCAGTTAAGAAATGGGCAAAAGACCTGAATAGACACTTCTCCAAAGAGGACATACAGAGGGCCCATAGACATACTAAAAAATGCTCAATATCACTAATCATCAGAGAAGTTCAAATTAAACCTCAATGAGATATCATCTGACATCTGTCAGAATGACTACCACTAATAAATAAAAAACAACAAGCATTGGTAAGGATGTGGAGAAAAGGGAGCACTTTTGCACTCTTAGTGGGAATACATTCTGGTGCAACCACTGTGGAAACCAGTACGGAGTATCCTTAAGCAATTAAAAATATATTTCCCTTTTGATCCAGTGATTCCACTTCTGGGACTATACCCCTAGGATCCCAAAACATCAAAACAAAAGAAATATATACACCCCTATGGTTATAGCAGCGCTATTTATATAACCAAGATTTGGAAACAGATTAAATGTCCATCGGTAGATGAGTGTATAAAAAAAGCTGTGGTACATTTATACAGTGCAATAATATGCAGCTGTAAAAAACAAGAAACTCCTACCTTTTGCAACAGCCTGGATGGACCTAGAGAAAATTATGCTGAGTGAATTAAGCCAATCAGTGAAAGAAAAATACCACATGATCTCACATATATGTGGAATCTAATGAACATAATAAACTAACAAACAAAATAGTACCAGAAGCTTAGATACATATAATAGACTGATAACTGCCAAAAAAGATGCAAGGAGAATGAGATGAAAGATGGGGAAAGGATTAATCAAAGAACATTTATGCACAATCCATGGACACAGACAACATTATGAGCTTGGGGATGGGAGAGAGTGGGGATGGGTAGATGTGGGGAGAGGGAGAGAAAGCAGGAACAACTATAACAGCATAAATAATAAAAATAAAAATAAATAAATAAAATATTTGGAGACTGTCATTTAGACTGTCTGATGCAAGAAAAATGGTATGTATTAGAATGAACAATTTCTGACATATCCCAATGGTTTTTAAAATAATAATACATTGCAATATACGCTCCTGATAAAATTTAGAACATGGAGAGAATTAGAAAAAAAAAAAAATGAGTGACTCAGAGCCCCATTCCACTAATAGAAACAAATTTAACATTTAGTTTGAAGCCCGAGGAAGTGGAATTCATCAGGAAACAGAAAGCAGGAAGCACAGAGACTGCAAAAGATGCAAGAGTTGGTAGAAGGTGGACTGGCAGTGCAGGGAAAGGGATGTGGTCAAAGAATGGGAGGCCCAAGCCAGGCAGAACACCACAGCTGTTGCCAGTGTTCAGACCAATGGCCAGGCCCTCAACAGCAGTGAATCATGCTTTGGTTTTCCACAGACTGGCCATGAGATTGCTCAGATATCTCTTCTGTCTTTATTACAGGAAACACTCATTTATTAAGACACTCAGGTTGTGTCTCTCTTCTTTGAAATTGTAAGTGACTTAATTCAACCTGATTTGTCAAATGCTTACACTTTTAAATAAATCCAAGTTAATTCAATAATTTGACTCAAGATCTGAAAAATAAGCTCTGTTTATTTTTCCACTATCTTTCCTAAAAAATAACTCCTCTTTGATGTAGCCAAGTACTTTCAGTGTGATTATCTCCTCTATCTAGGACTGTAACCAGCTAGCTAGGAAGACAACCAGGACGAGGTCTAAATGGGAAACCTAGAAATGAGATAACTTGGCTTGAGGGTCCTTGGCATGGAGCAAAGGATTATGAAGTCTGGGGAGAGACTAGAAGAATGATCTGACTCAATCTAGTTTAAAGCGAGGCTCAGAGCAAGATGGAACAAAGAACTGTTGGCATAGAGAGGTACCTAGAATATGGACCCTGGCTGCCCAATGTGGAATAAATAATAAATCTTGCTTCTCCCACTTACTGTTGAATGAACATGGACAACTTACCTGACTTTTTCATGCCTCTGTTTCCTCTTTTGTAACATGTGGATAATAATAGTGTTCACCTTGTGGTGTTGTTAAGTAGTAAATATTATTGATTAATTATTAGTAAAGTAATTGGAACAATAGCTTGTACATATTAAATACTACATATAAGTGTTTATTAAATGAATTAAATTAATACATCAGATTCCCAAAGAATCTGAAAGAATAATGTCTGTGGTGTGCTGCCCCCAAGAATGTGACTCATGGAAAGACCCTGGATAAATCTTTGAGTGGAAAATAGTGGCTCAGGGCATTTGTCCATGTCATATTTGAGGAGACATTAAAAAATAAAAAAAGAGAAAAATGTTCATAAATTGAGAGCAGGTTTTTAAAGACCACATGGTCACTGTAATTCCCATCATAAACTAGCAGGTTAATTTGACATTCATGTCAGGGCATTTTACAGCAGTTCCCTCAGGTGATTAGTTTCAGGGAATGCTGCCACTGTTGGCACAGTCCTTCACCAGTGTTCCTGAGAGTGGATGACCTACAAACTAGTTCAAACTAGTGATCATTTGCAACAACACCCCATCAGAGATTGGTGTGTACTGAGTAAAACTCCTATCTTATGGGTCTATTTCTCTCATTTATGATATTCTAAAATTTAGATAGATTTTCATTCATGCTTTCTCACTGGCATGCTACCAGAACTCTTACTGTGCCTTGGGAAAATGGCATTGGTAGAGCCCTTGTTGCACTAGGAATCTGTAAATATATTCAGGAACCTCCCTTTGTCTCAGCAGACAACTGTTTTACGACACCCTGAGATGCAGACCCATTGTTCTCTCACTGCATTCACTTTTTTCTCTCCCATGTGTTTCCTGTTTTACTACATTTCCACATGATATGACACACTGGTTTTTATTCTTATTTCAAATGTATTAACTATATTCCAGGCACCTTTCTGGCCACTAGTGGAGTAATGAAGAGCAAGGTAGATATGCTTCTTGCCTCCTGAATTGAATATACAGAAGTGTATTAGTCAGGGTTCTCCAGAGAAGCGTTACCAACAGAGTATGGATAGATGATAGATAGATAGATAGATAGATAGATAGATAGATAGATAGATAGATAGATAGATAGAAAGAGAAAGAGAGACATAGATATTGATTTAAAGAATTGGTTCACATGACTGTAGTCTGGCAAGTATAAAATCTGCAGGATCAACCAAGAGGCTGGAGACCCAGGGAAAAGTTGATGTTGCAGTTTGAGTTTGAAAACAGTCTGGACAGAGAATTTCCTCTTCCTCAGGGAATCCCAGTCTTACTCTTTAGGCTTCAAACTGATTGGATAAGGCCCACCCACATTATGAAGAATAATCTGCTTTACTAAAAGTCTATGAATTTAGATGCTAACCTTGTCTAAAATATACCTTCACAGCAGTATCTAGACTGCTGCTTGACCAAATATCTGAGAACTGTGGCCTGTGGCCTAGCCAAGTAGATACATAAAACTCACCATCAAGTAACAAACAGGCATTATCCACTAGAGTGAAAAAGCCTACAGAAGAAACAGATGGTGCTGTCCAAACACAAAGGAGAAGCCCTATCTTAGACTCCAGGGTCACAGGAGGTTTCTTCAAAGTTTAACATCTGATCCAGGGGCCACTTCCAGTCATAAGGAATATCATGCTGAAGTCCAGAGTAAGAAATCACATGTCACAAATGAAGACCTGAAAGTTATCTGGAACAGTGGGAGCTGAGAGGCAAGGAGACAGCCAAGGCTAACTTGTGAAAGGTTCTGTTGACCATGTCAAGAAGATGATTTTTTTTCCCAAAGTCAGGAGGGAGTCATCGAAGGGCTCAAGAGAAGTGAGATGTGTGAATTATGTAAAATGACTGTCATCGTATTATGGAAAATTCTATTGAAGTAGCAAGCAGGAAGTCCCTGTTGAAGTAAGTTGGTGTAATTAGGATGAATTGCTATGGTGACTTGTGTGTGTGTGTGTTCTCTATGGCAGGGATCAGCAAACATTTTTTATAAATGGCCAGATAGTAAATATTTTAAGTTCTGTGGACCATATGTTCTTTGTCACCAAAACTCAGCTTGGCAGTTGCAGCATAAAAACAGTCATAGATAATATATAACAAATGGACATGGCTGTGTTGTGATAAAACTTTATTCATAAAAACAGGTGGTGGGCTAGATTTGACCCTCAGGTTATAGATTACTCACAGCAGTTCTAGAAGAATGAAAAGCCATGGACAACTGGTTCAAAAATCGCTAAAGACAGAGAACGAGCATGAAGTGGTGACCAGGAATGGAGTGGGGGAAAGCTGGGGCAGGGGAGCAGAGAGGAGGAGGAAATATAAAGGATGGTACGTTTAAGAATGTATCCAAGTAAAGATGTTAGTTAAGGCTAGAACATGAGAACCTAGAACTCACAAAATAAGTCTGGACTAAAGGGTTAGAATTGGCGGTTGTTTGCATATAGACTTTCATTGAAGCAAATAAACTATCTAGGAGGAAAGGGTAGCTGGAAAATGGAAGAAACCTCAGAAAAGGATGACTCCCAGCATTCAAGAGATTTACAATGGAAGATGAATTTATTAAGGTGACAGAAAAAGAGTGCTCAGAGAGGGAAGAAGTAAAACACAATCTTGGTATCCAAGGGACGAAGAATAGAAGGGTGCTTAGCGAGAGAGAAAGAGTGCACCAATCAGCACTGTTAAATGCTTCTGTAAATATAAGCAAGCTCAGACCTGAAAACATGAAGGATTTAGTAAGAAGGAGGTGTACCATGAGCATGGCCTGACAGGTGTCCCAGTGGAACAGGGAAGGAAGAATCCACCACCAATCCCTTTGCAGATGCCTTCTCTACAATGTCTTCAGGAGCACTACCAACACTCGGTTTGCTATTAATCATCACATTACTGCTCTCTGTTCTTTTGCTTCCAGTCCATGCAAATTCTTAATTGTAGTGCATATCTGAGGAGACAGTGTGGAAAAATGTTAACAATATACAATTTTCCTCCAAGCATTATTTTTAGAATCTCCTATTAAGGCACTATTCATGTAATACCAAATTGACAAATGAAGACCGGAAGGAAAAAATAGTCTTACTGGGTATGTTAGTTATTGTAATACTCGATTGTACATATTATCTATATATGGTGCATGACAGGCTTTGGAAAACAGAAGTTTAATTTAAAAACATATTATCCTCATTACAATTATTAAAATTAATTGTTTTACCTTTAGTGATTACACATTTTAGATACAGAATTTATGTGTGTGCATATGTGTGCACAGTATGCTTTGTTAGCATTAAACACAGAGAAAAGTTCTGCTTTAATTAATAGGTGTAGGATAAAAATTTGAGGAGGAAGTTTTATTTTAAAATATCTTCCACTAAGAGAAATTGGTCACAACTTTTTTAAGCTGCTATTTTCAGCTCCCCTTGCCTGCTCTGAAGCACCTGCTATAAACAATTTATCTCCCTTCACACTTTTCTTGAAGCTTGGGGTGGGGGCGGAGATAGAAACAAATCTATTGCAAGAGAGCAAAGATGAGCAAACCTCTTTTAGTAGCTCTGATCTGAAGTAGTGCTCATTCTGCACTGGTTCTAAGAAAATAAGAAGAGACCACGTTGAAAGCTCTACCAGCAATACTCACTTTAATTGGCTCTTCACTCAGCATAAGAAGAAAAGGAAAGAAAACACAAGAGTAATTTTAACTATTATCAATGTTATATTTTTCATAAATTCAACACAACTATAGAGGTTTCCAAATTTTAAAGTAATCTCGAAAGCACTTTATTTATCTCATCAGTTACTTTCAGAAAGAAACACATATTTTCTTTTTTTTAATAATTACTTTATTGTTGTTCAATTACAGTTATTTGCATTCTCTCCCTTCCCCTCCTCCCTCCCCTTCCAACCCCACCCCCTCCCCAGCCTCCCTCCTCCCCATTGGTTCTGTCCACGTGCCCTTCATAGTGATTCCTGAAAACCCTTCTCTCCTTTGTCCCTTCCCCCCTCCCCCCTGGCTATTGTTAGACTGTTCTTAATTTTAATGTCTCTGGTTATGTTCTTCTTGCTTTCTGCTTTTGTTGATTATGATCCAGTCAAAGGTGAGATCATATGGTATCTGTCCGTCACCACCTGGCTTACTTCACTTAGCATAATGCTCTCCAGTTCCATGCATGCAGTTGCAAAGGGTATAAGCTCCTTCTTCCTTTCTGCTGCATAGAATTCCATTGTGTAGATGTACCATAGTTTCTTGATCCATTCATTTGTAGATGGGCACTTCAGTTATTTCTAGCACTTGGCTATTGTGAGTTGTGCTGCTATGAACATTGGAGTGCATAGGTTCTTTTGAATTGGTGTTTCAATATTCTTAGGGTATAATCCCAGTAGTGGAATTGCTGGGTCAAAAGGCAGTTCCATTTTCATTTTTTTGAGGAAGTTCCATACTGTTTTCCACAGTGGCTGTACCAGTCTGCATTCCCACCAACAGTGTAGTAGGGTCCCCTTTTCTCCACATCCCCTCCAACAGTTATCTGTTGCTTTGTTGATGATGGCCATTCTGACTGGTGTGAGGTGGTACCTCATTGTAGTTTTAATTTGCATATCTCTGATGGCTAATGATGTTGAGCATCTTTTCATATGTCTCTGGGCCCTCTATATGTCCTTTTTGGAGAAGTGTCTGTTCATGTCTTTTGCCCATTTTTTAATTGGGTTTTTGTCTTCCTGGGGTGGAGTCGTATGAGTTCTTTATATATTTTGGAGATCAGACCCTTGTCTGAGGTATCATTGGAAAATATGTTTTCCCATACAGTTGGTTCTCTTTTTATTTTTATACTACTTTCTTTAGCCCCCCAGAAGCTCTTTATTTTGATAAGGTCCCATTTGTTCATTCTTTCCTTTATGTCCCTAGCTCTAGGGGACATATCATTGAAGATGTTGCTGCGTGGAATGTCTGAGATTTTCCTACCAATGTTTTCCTCTAGAACTTTTATGGTATCATGACTTACATTTAAGTCTTTTATCCACCTTGAATTTATTTTTGTGTATGGTGTAAGTTGGTGCTCAAGTTTCATTTTTTTGCATGTGGCTGTTCAGATTTCCCAGCACCATTTGTTGAAGAGGCTATTTTTATTCCATTTTATGCTTTTGCCCCCTTTGTCAAAGATTAATTGCCCATAGAGACTTGGGTTTATTTCTGGGCTCTCTATTCAGTTCCATTGGTCTATCTGTCTGTTTTTATGCCAGTACCAAGCTGTTTTGATGACAGTGGCCTTGTAATATAGTTTGATATCAGGAATTGTGATCCCTCCTGCTTTGCTCTTCTTTCTCAAAATTGCAGCTGAT
Organism: Micronycteris hirsuta; assembly: GCA_004026765.1. Lineage (NCBI taxonomy): Eukaryota > Metazoa > Chordata > Mammalia > Chiroptera > Phyllostomidae > Micronycteris > Micronycteris hirsuta. The sequence continues at coordinate 34,230 of PVJI01009543.1, forward strand.
ATTCAGCGT
>PVJI01009543.1:34338-64930 GCA_004026765.1 Micronycteris hirsuta
TTGATAGGGATTGCATTGAATCTATAAATTGCTTTGGGGAGTATGGACATTTTGATGATGTTGATTCTTCCAATCCATGAGCACGGTATATGTTTCCATTTGTTTGTGTCTTCCATGATTTCTCTCTTCAGTGTTGTGTAGTTTTCTGAGTACAGGTCTTTTACCTCCTTGGTTAGGTTTATTCCCAGGTATTTTATTTATTTTTTTTTTGTTGCTATATCAAATGGGATTTCTTTCCTGATTTCTATTTCTGCTGTTTCACTGTTGGTATAAAAAATGCCCTTGATTTCTGGATATTGACTTTATATCCTGCTGTTTTGCCAAATTCAATGATCAGATCGAGTAGTTTTTTGGCGGAGTCTATAGGATTTTCTAAGTATACTATCATGTCGTCTGCAAACAACGACGGTTTTGTTTCCTCCTTTCCAATTTGGATGCCTTTTATTTCCTTTTCTTGTCTGATTGCTGTAGCTAAAACTTCCAATACTATGTTGAATAGAAGTGGTGGTAGTGGACAGCCTTGTCTTGTTCCTGATCTTAGTGGGAAAGATTTTAGTTTTTGTCCATTGAGTATAATGTTGGCTGTAGGTTTCTCATATATGGCCTTTATTATGTTGAGGAATGCTCCCTCGATTCCCACATTGCTAAGTGTCTTTATCATAAATGGATGCTGTACCTTATCGAATACTTTTTCTGCATCTATTGATATGATCATGTGATTTTTGTCTTTGCTTTTGTTTATGTGATGTATTACGTTTATTGTTTTGCGAATGTTGTACCATCCTTGCATCCCTGGGATGAAACCCACTTGGTCATGGTGAATGATCTTTTTAATGTATTGCTGGATGTGATTTCCTAATATTTTGTTGAGGATTTTAGCGTCAATGTTCATCAGTGATATTGGCCTGAAGTTTTCTTTCTTGGTTGTGTCTTTTTCTGGTTTTCGGATTAGGATGATGCTGGCATCATAAAAAGAGTTTGGGAGTCTTCCATCATTTTGGATATTTTGGAATAGTCTATGAAGGATAGGTGTTAGTTCTTCCTTAAATGCTTTGTAGAATTCTCCTGTGAAACCATCTAGTCCAGGGCTTTTGTGTGTTGGGAGTTTTTTTATTACTGCTTTAATTTCATCCACTGTTATTGGTTGGTTCAGGCTTTCTGTTTCTTCCTTATTGAGTTTTGGAAGATTATATTTTTTGAAAAATTGGTCTATTTCTCCTAGGTTTTCATATTTCTTGGCATACAGTTCTTTGTAGTAGTGACTTATAATCCTTTGTATTTCTGTGGCATCAGTTGTAATATCTTCTCTTTCATTTCTGATTGAGTTTATTTGGGTCCTCTCTTTTTCTCTTGATGAGTCTGCTTAAAGGCTTGTCTATTTTGTTTATCTTTTCAAAGAACCAGCTCCTGGATTCATTGATCCTTAGAATTGTCCTTTTAGTCTCTATGTCATTTAATTCTGATCTGATCTTGGTTATTTCCTTCCTTCTACTTGCTCTGGGTTGTCTTTGCTGTTGTTCCTCGAGTTCCTCAAGTTCTCATAGGCGTAGGGTTAGGTTGTTTGTGTAAACTGTTTCTGTTTTTTTTTTTTGTTTTCTTTTGGTTTTTTTTTGTTTTGTTTTGTTTTTCTTTTTTAGGTAGGCCTGTATCGCTATGAACTTCCCTCTCAGGACTGCCTTTGCTGTGTCCTATAAGTTTTGGGTTGTTGTCAGTTCATTTTCATTTGTTTCAAGGAACTTTTTGATTTCTTCCCTAATCTCGTCCTTGACCCATTCATTGTTTAACAGCATGCTATTCAGTCTCCATGATTTTGAGTGTTTTAGGGTTTTTTCCTTTGGGTTGGTTTCTAATTTCAGTCCCCTGTGGTCAGAGAAAATACTTGGTATGATTTCCATTTTCTTGAATTTGTTGAGGCTTGTTTTGTGTCCTATCATATGGTCTATTTTTGAAAATGTTCCATGTGCATTTAAAAAGAATGTGTATTTAGCTTCTTTGGGGTGAAAGGCCCTATATATATCAGTTAAGGCCATTTCTTCTAGGGCATTGTTCAATGCCACAATGTCCTTGTTGATATTTTATTTGGAGGATCTGTCCATTTTTGACAGTGGGGTGTTGAAGTCCCCTACTATAATTGTGTTGCTATCAATGTCTTTCTTGAAGTCCTCCAAGATTTTCTTTATGTATTTGGGTGCTCCTGTGTTGGGTGCATATATATTTACAATGTTTATGTCTCCTTGGTGGATTCTTCCCTTGAGTATTATGAAGTGTCCTTCTGGGTATCTCTTTATGGCCCTTTTTTTGAAGTCTATTTTGTCTGATATGAGTATTGCTACTCCAGCTCTTTTTTCTTGTCCGTTTGCTTGGAAAACTTGTTTTTAGCCCTTCACTTTCAGTGAAGTCTTTTGTCCTGAGGTGAGTCTCTTGTAGGCAGCATATGTGTGGATCGTGCTTTCTTATCCATTCAGCTAGTCTATGTCTTTTGATTGGAGCATTTTATCCATTTACGTTTAAGGTTATTATTGATAGGTACTTATTCATTGCCATTTTTTTTTGTATCTGTGTTCCTTTTTCTCTCTCTTTTCCTTCCTTTCCTTAAAGCAGTCCCTTTAGCGTCTCTTGCAGAACTGGTTTGTTGGAGGTGTATTCTTTTAGACTTCTTTTGTCTTGGAAGCTCCTAATTTGGCGATATATCTTGATTGAGAGCCTTGCTGGGTACAGTAGCCTTGGTTGCAAGCCTCTGGTTCTCATTACTTGGAATATATCTTGCCATTCTCTTCTGGCTTGGAGTGTTTCCACTGAGAAGTCAGCTGCTAACCTTATCAGGGCTCTCTTGTATGTTACTTCCTGTCTCTGTCTCACTGCCTTTAAGATTCTCTCTTTGTCTTGGAATTTTGCCATTTTAATGATGATGTGTCTTGAAGTGGGCCTGTTTGGGTTCCTTTTGATTGGGACACTCTGTGTTTCCTGGATTTGTGTGATTTTCTCTCTCATCAGATTAGGGAAGTTTTCCATCATTATTTTTTCAAACACATTTTCTACCCCTTGCTCTTCTTCTTCTCCTTCTGGTATCCCTATTATAAGAATATTTTGACATTTCATGTTGTCCTGTATTTCCCTTTATACCTCTTCATTCTTTCTGAGTCTCTTTTCCTGGTCCTGCTCTTTTTGGGTGTTTTTTTCTACCTTGTCTTCCAGCTCGCTGATCCGATCCTCTGCTTCATCGAGTCTGCTTTTGATCCCTTCTATTTTATTCTTCAGTTCAGATATTGTATTCTTCATTTCTTCTTGGCCCTTGTGGATAGTTTCTATTTCCTTTTTCATGTTGACATATTTTGCAGTGAGCTCATTATAGTTTCCCTGTAGTTTCTCAAAATTCTCTGCAAGCTCATCAAGTTTCTTGAACTTCCTGATAACCAATGCTTTGAACTCACTATCTGATAGTTGGCTTGCCTCTGTTTCGTTTATCATTCTTTCTGGGGCTTCCTCCTTTCCTTTCATTTGGGAATTGTTTCTTTGTCTTCCCATTGTTTGTGAGACTCTTCTTGCTAGCCTCTGTTTCTTAAATTGATCTGTCAAGTTCTCTGGAGTAGCGAAGCTGATTTTTTGTCACTGTCTCTGTTTTTAGGGCTGACCCTTGTCTGGGTCTAGCTCTGTTCTCTTTTCAACTCCAGGTTTTAATGTTTCACCTGTGGATAAAGAAGAGAGGGGAAGGAAGAAGAAAAGAGGAAAAAAAATAAAGTAAAAAAATAAAATATAAAAATAAAAAATAAAAATAAAAAAATAACAAATAAAAAGGAGAAGACTAGGAATACTAAATGAATGGAAGGAAGAAGGATTTAAAAAAATAAAGAAGGACAGACAGGAAAGAGGGTGGGGAAAACAAACAAACAAGCATACAAACAAACAAAAAAACTTTTGCTGGCTGGCTTTAACAGTGTCTGGTCAGGCCTGCTCCCCTGGACCTCCTGTCTGTTTCAGGCGTCTGATTGTTCAATTTCCCCTATAATCTTGGTCACCAATCTTCATATATGCTGGAATACTGTTGGGTGTTCGCTCTGTTCCTCAGAAAATCAGCTGGGTGTTTCACTTGTGGGGACGAGGGAGTCGACTCTGCTCCCCCCTATCTTGCCACCTTTATTTTTTTCCCTCGGTGCGCCTGTTACTTTAAGGTGCGGACCTTTAGGTGTTCACCAGGGCGGGGAAACCCACGTCGTTCTGTTGTGATGCTGTCTTTGGGGTGGGGTCACCCACGTCGTTGTGTTGTGAAGCTCTCTGTGGGGTCGGGGTATCCCACGTTGCTGTGTTGTTATGCTGTGTGTGGGGGTGGGGCCTGAGAGAACAATAGCGCTTGCTCCGCTCTCCGCACCTCCCCAGTTGCCCACAAGCAAGCCGATTCCCTCCTTGCTGGTTCCAGAGAGAGTGGCCGGGCCTGCACAGTTCCAAGTCCCCGTGGGCCTCCCCAACGAACTCTGCTGTGAGGCCGGGAGTTGCTCCTGCCTCTGCCTCAACCCCCACCGGTGTTTTCAATCGGTGGTTTGAGGCTTTATTTCCCTGCGTTGGTGGGCCACACGGTCTGTTTCGCTCCCCAGCTTTTCCTCCCAGTCTATCCGCGCGCTAATGAGGGACCACCCGGTCCTCCAGTCTCAGGCCAGGTCTCGTAGAGTGTGCCCGCCGAGCTTTGGCCAGGCACACCCGCCACTGGCTGCTCCAGGCAGCTGGAGCGCCACCAGCACCACCGCTCCACAAACCACATCTCCCCGAGCACCCTCCACCCGGCTCCGCCCCACCTACCGGTCTGGATGAACATGTCTTCTTTAACTCCTTGGTTGTCGGTCTTCCACTCAGTTCAGTTTTCTGTCAGATCTGGCTGCCTTTGCCCTCTAAATTGCTTTTTTTCCTCTTTTGGTTGTGCGAGGAGGAACAGTGCATCCATCTACGCCGCCATCTTGGCCCTCCCCCAGAAACACATATTTTCTATTACTCTAAAAGCAACTCATGATTATCATATTAAATGGCAGATCAAAAATTCATATTTATTAAATGGGAAAAGTCCAGAAAATATCTTCCTATTGATGAAATAATATTTAGAATTTGACATAGCCGAGCAAACTTTAGAACTTTATGTCTACTTTCTCTATAAAATAAAATGGAATTCAACACAATATTGCACCTAATGACTTTTAAGAGTGCATTCATTTTTACAACTTTAGCTTGGCTATTAATTTACTTTAAAATAAATTATCGCCCTAGCTGGTGCAGCTCAGTGGATTGAGTGTGGGCTGCAAACCAAAGGGTCACCGGTTCAATTCCCAGTTAGGGCACATGCCTGGGTTGCAGGCCAGGTCCCCAGTGGGGCCCACTTGAGAGGCAACCACACATTAATATTTCTCTCCCTCTCTTTCTCCCTCTCTTCCCTCTGTCTAAAAATAAATAAATAAAATCTATAAAAATAAATAAATAAATAAAATTATAATAATAATTTTTTCAAAATTATATGTAAGTTAGAAACTTTTTTCATTGGTCTCAAAATTAGAGTTTACAACCATTTTCATAATAAAAAATTTGATGAGAAATAAAACGAACAGCTTGAAATTCATTATATATAAATCAATTTCTTTATTAGAATTCCTTCACAAAAGATATTAGGTAATTATCATGTTATATTGTAATTCATGCACATAAAATATCTCAGCAATGAAGGTTAATTGAAGCTCCCTACTCATCATTGTAAATGTCTTTAAGCTGCTTTGTCTCAGCAAATTAAAACAAAGATATTCTTTAATAAATGCTCAGAGAAAATTGATAACAGAGCAATACTAACCTCATAAATGACATTCCCTGATATATTTAAAGTTTCATTTTAAATATTCCTAGTTTGTATTCCGCACTCACTTTATATTAAGTATAATGCCTAAAGAGAGAGCAAATAAATGTATAGACCATATTTATTTTCTTACTATATAAATCTGAGAGATTTTACCATATATTATTTCTTTCTCTTTTTTCTTTCCTTATGACTTTATTTGAAACTTTCTAATATATTGTCAGTTTTATCACGTTTTCCTGACCTTTGGCTATTTGATAGTCAAAACTTCCACTTATTTGTTAGTTATTTTCTTGTATTTTGTTAACTTCTTAAAATGAACCAAGTAAAAATGAGTATCAATTTGTCTTTTATTTAGAAAAATACGTACTAGTTGCGTGAGCATTGCATGTGAACGGATCACAAGGGGGCATCTACACTGCCACGAGCAAGGTAGTATGTGTGTCTTGTGAGCAAGGAGGGTTGAGTGAACATTACGTCTCTGGAAATGTTTAACAACGTATCCCTCTTTTGCTTATTATAAAGACCAGTAGAGATGATTCCAGGAAGAGAAAGCAATTATGAAAAGAAAATTGCAAAGAAATAATTATGTTTTTACCTATAACATAAGATTAATTTAAAACTGAACATAAGTGAAAGTAGTAAAATAGAAAACATCTTTAAAGCTTCCAACCCAAACTTCAAAGACCGACAGAAAGAACCAATACAATTGAATAGCTGGTAGGGAGGGGGCAGGCATATTGTCTAGATTGTCACATAAATAGTTAAATTAATAAGTTCTTACAGATATTTATAGTTTAAAATTATTAATAAAACTTATCCTCCCCACTTTCTTTCATCTGAAATCAAGTCTTAATTCAAGTTCTGGTGAGACAAGAAATGCCTGAATTTAACAAGGGAATAAAAAGAAATAAGTTTTCATTAACAAAAAGAAAACCAGTCAGTAGGACACTGCAGTTCACACAGAGACATTTCACTCATGATTTACATTCATTAAATTTGAAGAGCATTTATTTTCAAGCACCTTTGTTGTCAAGGTTTATTTATGAAGATGTGGCTTGCTCCTCAATGAAACTTCAAGCACTTTCTTTTTAAACTTAATCCACCAGGGCCAGGAAGTAGAATCGTGATTGGAAGGTTCTGTCAAAGCTAGTTTGAGTGATAGCTGCACTTTTCATCAGCATAATCCACAATCTCCCCTTCCATTGGCTGCCATAATTCATTGTCACAGTCACACACACACACACTCTCTCCTGAGTTAAGAGAAGAAGCCAATCTCACAAAGAAAAAATGCTTCAACATCCATACTGGAGCCACTCACAAGCTCCTGTAGCTGATATATATAGGCTGATGTTCACAAATTATCTAATCATGGCCTTTCTAGGAATCACCTGGATACTGTTATTCACTGCTGAATTTACGGCTTGTCAGGAAAGCCATACCCTTACCGTGCTGTGTCAATCGTGGCCTGAAACCTTTTACTTTAAACCTTCTAACTGCTTCTCACACCACTCAAGGAAGTCTGACATCTCATAAAATCCAAAAATGAATTCATGTCATAGAAAGAAAAAAAAAAAGACTGAAAGAATTCTTGATTCAACAAATATAAGCTGTCTTATTGCCATACAAAATCCATTTGCTTATTTAGAAGGCTGATGTCAATAAAAATCTTTTTGATCAAAGGTCTTTTTCTTTTCCCATTATATTTACATTATTTTATTTTTTACCTTTCAATAGTGAAAGGGGAGATATAGGAATTGCATTGGGTTACAAGTTACAATCCTATTAGATGTGATGAGTTGCAGTTACCAATAATGAAAGAAGTGGTATGTGTGTGTGTGTGTGTGCATGGTGTACAGGAAAGAGGACAAATTCATCTTGACAAATGCTTATCTCAGGAGAATTGAAAAGGGTAAAGTGTTTTGTGTCCTTCCAAAAGCAACATTACTGACATGAGAATCACTGGTGTTATACCCTCCAGGTTTTTAATAAGATGTGTTGCCATGTTGTATTTTGCTAAGTGTCACATCAATGTCTGGTTAGCAGAAAGACAAGATGGACAAGTGAAAACATAGGACAGGACAAAAGCTGAGCACACATCAGCATCATAACTGAAATCAGCAGAGTGAGTGATGCAACCAAGAACCAAAGAGTCGATGGCTGCTGGTGGACACAATGAACAGAGACCTCAGGTGTCCATGGCAGTCAAGGCCAAGGAGCAGCAGCTAGAGAGTTGGAGGGCTCAGCATGGGGAATGAAGTACACAGGAGGAGCCCTCAGAAAGTCCTCAGAAACCAGGATCCTAACCATAACACCCTAAACCTAACCCTAACCCTAACCTCCCACACCTGTGTCAAAGCAGCTCCAGGGGGTGACCACACTCTGAGTTGGGAAACTCAAAGCTTCCAGGCAGTAGAACTTAGTAACTCAAAGAGATAACCTGCATCTCAAAGACAAGGCTTTTTTCAGCACAGGATTCCTCCATGGCAATCCACATGCAAGTGAGCTTCTTAAAAGAGGCTGAAAGCTGAGTAACCTCACAAGGATTTGCAGCTATTATTCCCCAGAGTCCGGGCAGCCTAAGCCCTCTTATTCAATCCTCTGAGCATGCCCAGCCACAATAGCACTTTGGTGATGCATGAGGTTGCAGGGCTGGTGGATTAGTGGGCATCTTGTTGGAACTCCCCAGTGGAAGGAAGAGGCGGAAACCTCCATTGCCTGCCTTCCTCCCAAAGTCACTGATTTAAAAAGGAAGAACCTCTAATACTCCTGATCTGGGCTTGAGCACTTTGATTTCAGGAACTATCCACTGCCAAGAAAAAAGACACTTTAAGCCTTAAAAAGACAGAAATGTATAATTAACAAACAGTTTCAGGGGCTGTCACCTTATCTGATTCACTGGTGAAAGGATGCATTGTATGGGGCCCTACAACCAGTATTCTTATTTTCTTTATTTTTATTTTACATCCCTGTGAAAAGCTTTCATTCCACATGAAATAAGGAGTTCTAAATCATCATATGACATCAATTTTAAGTTTTCTTCATGGGTTTGTGTGAATCTATTTATAAATATATTCAAAAAGTAGTTTTACCACAAAGCAAATGGCTTAACACATGTTCTTTCTATAAATATATTAATACAATGAATGTGGTTAACTGTTTTAAAGGAGCAAAACTTAGTAATTGTGATTAGAAAACCTGAATGCAATTTGAAAGCTACCTGTGAATATATCTTGCTCATTTCTTTGAAAAGAGGTGTCATTCTAAACAATATTTGTGAAGAAGGATGTATCATTATAATTAAATATAGTTAAATGTTAGGTAATGGGGGATAAGCAATAGAGAGACGAGGACAGTAAGTAGTTAAAACCACACATTCTAGAGCCAGACAGGCTGTGTCTCATCCAGTTGCACCAGTTACTGACTGCAACCTTGGATAAATCATTCAGTTTCAGTATTCCTCAGATTCCTCATCTATGAAATCACAAAAGCAAAAGACTTATAAGTTTGTTTTAAGGATTCAATAATATTATATATTTCAACACTTTTGCAAATCAACAGATTCTTAAATCAACATTAAGTAAATCAGTTTCATCCTTGGATATATTTTAAGTGGATTCTTATAGGGGACCCAGGAGGTCAAAACCATTTTATAATGATATTAAGATATTATTTACCCTTTTATTGTGTTGACATTTGCACTAATGGACCCCAAACATTTTTGTTACAACTGCTGTCACCTTAGCTTGAATCAAGAGAGTGGGACCCAACTGTACTAATAGACATGAAATTCTTCACCATCATGCACTTTTAAAAAAAGAAAATTACTAGTTTCACTTGTGTCATTGGTGGAGCAATACAAACTATTAACTTTATAAATGTTGACTTTTGATCACATGCCTTTTTAAAATAGTCTCTGTAGCAAAAAAGAGAAGAGCTTCTGTTGCATACTCAAGTACAATAGTTGTATCAAGGAAAAGCACTCAAGCAGTCTTTTTTTTCTTCATGGAAGACAACTTTTATTCTAAAAATGGCTAAAAAAAAATCCATTCAAAGTGCAAGACAACCCAATAGATTTCAATGTAACATCTCAGGAAGTTCATTTATACAGTTTCAGATTCCACATTGTAATTAACCTTTAAGTAATGACCATGTGTTGAGTTTTGGTGTGGTATCAAGGTAGACTAACCAAAATATCCTGTTCCCATCACACATCCATGTGAGGCAGGATTTTCCTTATATACTTCAGCCAGGACAACACATGGCAACCAATGAATGAAACATAGATATTAGAATTCAGCAGTCTTTTTAAAAATTCTTCACCTGAGGATATGTCCGTTGATATTAGAGGGAAAGAAAGGGAGAAAAAAAGAAACATTGATGTGAGAGAGAGAAACATTGATTGATTGCCTCATGTTCACGCCCTGACCAGATCAAACCTGCAACCTAGATATGTGCCTGGACCTGAAATAGAATCTGCAACTGTTTGGTGCAAAAGACAACACTCCAACCAGTCAAGCCACTGGCCAAGACCAGCAGTCTTTAATTAATCTTGAGAATAAAGAAATTTACTGAAATGTAAAACGTCATTCTCATTAATATTCTTGCTTTAGAAATAGTTGTTTTTCCTTTAAATTGTATCATTATACCCTAAAAACCAAATATTACTTGAATTGTGGGAAAAGTGAAACAGTGATAATGTGAATATGGGAATGTTGAAAGAATTACTATGTACTAATGCCAAACTGCCAACAGAAAACAAGTTTTTCACTGATTATGAATTTTTGTTACTGTTGCTAACAAAAGGTCATCAACCTCTTAGTTTTATTAAGAAATTTCCTTCAAATGCTTTCTGATCTCTAAACACAGCAAAGTCCCTCAGAAATGGATTGAAATGACCTGATTTTCTAGTTACCAAACCTCCGTGTAAGAAGGTTCGAGACGCTAAGGGGAAATGTCCTGACAATCCTAATACCAAGTGCTTCTCCTTGGAGCCTTTGACTTTCATTTTAGACCACTCTTTTTCACTCCAGGTTAAATGTTTTAAACTCATTTTCCTGGTTGTAGACCAAATTGTGTCCCTCTCAAAATTCATGTGTTGAAGTCCTAACAAGTAGTGGTCAGATTATGTCCGTATTTGGAGATCGAGGCTTTAAAGAGGTAATTAAGGTAAAATGAGGTGATATGCATGGCCCTAATCCAATATGACTGGTGTCCTTACAAGAACAGATTAAAATACAGACAGACAAACACACATACCAACATGTGAAAACACAGAGAGAAGATGGCCATCTACAAGGCAAGAAGAGAAGCCTCAGAAGAAACCAACTGTCTGACATTTTGATCTCAGACATCTAGCCTCCCAGAATAGTGAGAAAATGAACTCTGTTGTTTTAGTCACACAATCTATACTATTTTCTATGGCAGTCCTAACAAACTAATAGAGCCTTCTCTTCATAGCTGACCTACTTGACCGCATCCAATTCCATGTCCTAAGTAGCCTTATAATGTGGTATTTTTTTATATTTTTTTTATTGTTCAAATACAGTTGTCTCCATTTTCCCAACACAACTTTCCCCTGCCCCACCCACCCTCACCTCCCACCCTCAATCCTACCCTCTTTTGGCTTTGTCCATAGGTCCTTTATACATATTCTTTAACCTCCCTCTCCCTTCTTGCCCCCATTAGTTCCCTCCCCTCTCCTCTCTGGTTACTGTCAGTTGTTCTTTATTTCAATGTCTCTGATTATATTTTGCTTGCTTATTTATTTTGTTGATTAGATTCCACTTACAGGTGAGATCATATGGTACTTGTCTTTTATTGCCTGGTTTATTTCACTTAGCATAATGCTCTCCAGTTCCATCCATGCTGTCATGAAGGGCAGGAGCTCCTTCTTTCTTTATACTGCAGACTATTCCATTGTGTAAATGTACCCCAGTTTTTTGATTCACTTATTTACTGAGGCGCACCTAGGCTGCTTCCAGCACTGGGCTATTAAAAATTGTGCTGCTATGAACATTGGGCTGCATAGGTTCTTCTGAATTGGTGTTTCAGGATTCTTAGGGTATAATCCCAGCAGTGGAATTGCTAGGTCAAAAGGAATTTCCATTTTTAGTTTTTTGAGGAAATTCCATACTGGTTTCCACAGTGGCTGCACCAGTCTACATTCTCACCAACAATGTAATAGGGTTCCCTTTTCTCCATAACCTTGCCAGCACTTACTGTTTATTGATTTGATTAAGGTGGCCATTCTGACCGATGTGAACTGACCAAGGAGGTAAAAGACATGTACTCAGAAAACTACACAACACTGAAGAAAGAAATTAAGGAAGACACAAATAAATGGAAGCATGTACCATTCTCATGGATTGGACGGATTAGCATCATCAAAATGTCCATACTATCCAAAGCAATTTACAGATTCAACGCAATCCCTGTTAAAATACCAATGACGTATTTCACAGATATAGAAGAGATATCTCAAAAATTTATATGGAACCATAAATGACCTTGAATAGCTGCAGCAATTTTGAGAAAAAAGAACAAAGTAGGAGGGATCATCTCACCTGACATGAAACTATATTACAACTCCATGGTAATCAAAACAGTCTGATATTGGTGTAAGAATAGTCATATAAATGAATGGAACATAGTACAGAGCCCAGAAATAAATCCAAGTCTCTACGGTCAATTAATATTTGACAAAGGGGGCAGGAACATAAAATGGAGTAAAAATAGCCTCTTCAATGAATGGTACTGGGGCATCTGGGCAGCTACATGCAAAAAAATGAAACTCGACCACCAACTTGCACCATACACAAAAATAAACTCAAGATGGATAAAAGACTTAAATATAAGTTGTGATACCATAAAAGTCCTAGAGGAGGACATAGGCAGGAAGATCTCAGATATTCCACACGGCAATATTTTCACCGATATGTCCCCTAGAACAAGGGACATAAAGGAAAGAATAAGCAAATGGGACTTCATCAAAATAAAAGCTTCTGCATGGCTAAAGAAATCATTAGCAAAATGAAAAGGGAACTAACTGCATGGGAAAATCTATTTGCCAATGATATCGCAGACAAGGGTTTGATCTCCAAAATACATAAAAAACTCACACAACTCTACTCCAAGAAGACAAACAATCCAATTAAAAAATGGGCAAAGGACATGAATAGTGTGGTATTTTTATAATTGGAGATTTATCTTACTGCCTAGCTTAGACATTTGTTTCCCTGGTTTTGGAATGGAATATAATCATGCAAAAATAATAATAAATATATATAAACCTCAAATAACCTGTCACTAATTTTATATGTTAGATGCAATGCTTCCTCTTCTACTTAACTTACCTTTTCCAAAGGCTTACAATTGGCTTAAAACCAAAGCCGCACATATAATCTTCCCAATGGTAAGGGTAGAACATGAGAAGTCATGGAGTAGGAGGATATGGAGGATGGCATAAGACATTAAGAGTAAGAAGAGTTACAGAAACTAGGCAGAAAAGAAAGGCCCTGGGATATCGGAAGCTGAAATCAATGTAGGTTTCAAAAAAAATCTATCAGATATTATATAGCACAAAAATATCTATGACTTTATGAGGATTATAAATTAATAGCACTGAAACAATGAAACTTAAATTTTCAGTTCCCAAATTATTAACACTAAATGAATAACCTTCAACTCAATATGGTTTAGTACTTTCTTGGGATCAATAAAACCAGGAAGCATAAACATTTCTTAAACCAACCACTCCCTGTTGATGCAGACCCTGCCTTGTCGGGGCCACAGCGTTGTGGTTGAGATGAGACAAATTCACACAGACTAGGGAATCCTGTGGAGGAAAAGGGACAGCACGACTACTCTCTCAAGAGAAGAGCGTGCCCTTGCCTTAACAGGCTTTTATTGCTCTTCTGGGCACATTATATTGAGGGTGGTCCTCATTTACTACGCACAGGTTCGCTTTAGGTGGTTACCTTTTACAGAAAACAAAGGAGAGGATATTGCTTATTACATCAAAAAAGAAGGATATTTGCAAATGTAAAGGGAAAAGTGGTTGAACTGGTTACACTCGTCCTTAGAAGTTTTTGCATAGATTTTAGGAAGTTACTTTAAAGATATGTAGTAAACATTTGTTGCCTCAATTCAGGGTGAGGGAGTTTTAGCAAAAAAAGCAAGTGGCCTAGGTACAATGCAGGCCTGATTTCCCATGGGAGAACCTAACCATGGGCATGGGTCCTGTGTACCGGACCTCGCTTTCCACTGGCCTTTCCGAGTGGGAGCTGGACCCATGCCACACAGAACAGTCTCCTATACCCTGTCACTTGTAGGTTTCAGTGAGAAAAACCTCATTAAAAAGATCTTGTAGCACAATGACACATAAAAAGGAAGCACATTTCCCTGTATTATTCTAAATAAAGATGCATGTGCTTGTCCAAATAGGGCAGGATTTTTCTTAATTTTTGTTCTCACATGATGCTTTCCAAATGATTTCTCATATTTGTGATTTTAAAGAAAAACTAACTTGAAGTTGATGTTGACCTCTATACCTGCTCTTTTGCTCCTTCCCTATCAGTTCACATCAACTCCATCCCAGAAAATACCTTGGAATTGTTCTTGACTTCACAAGTCATCTCACACCTTGTATCCTATCCAAAATGAAATTTCTGTTGGCTTCACCTTTATTTTTTACTTTTTTACTTCGTGTCTTTTATTAACCAATATACAATTACTTGCCTTCTGCTTTGCTGAGGCAATATGTCAAACAACATTTGCCACAATAATGTCTGTCAAAGTTGCTGGCCATAAAAACTCTAGCACCACACTCATCTGAAGGGCACTTGTGATGAAGGCGACTGATTTTGCCATTCTCATCCACTGTTTAGTATTTCAGGACTGCCAGCTTCACCTTCTTTCTTTTCTGCTTATTCTTCTTGGGACTGGCATAAGACTTCTTCCTTTTCTTAGCACTACCACGAAGTCTCAACACAAGATGAAGAGTGGACCCCTTTTGAATGTTGTAGTCAGACAAAGTACACCCACCTTCCAGTTGCTTGCCAGCAAAGATCAGTCTTTGCTAATCAGGAGGAATCCCTTCCTTGTCCTGGATCTTGGCCTTTACATTTTCTATTGTATCTGAGGGTTCAGCCTTGAGAATGATGGTCTTCCCTGTAACGGTTTTCATGAAAATCTGCATTTTGACAGAGATTCTACCACAGATGACGGATTGAAAGGTGAGAGCCTTCACCTTTAAAATATATCCAAATCTGACTACATCTCTTTACCTTCATTGCTGCAATACTTGGATACCATAATGTCTGAGTGGGATTGTTGCAGCAACCCCCCAACAGCATGTCTCCACATTCACCATTGTTTCCTCACAACCTGTTCTCCATGCAGCAGCAGAGGATGCCAATAAAACATGTCAAGAGACTCCTCTGTTTAAAACTATCCAATGATCTCCCATTTCATTCAGAGTAAACTCCAAATTCTCTTTCATAACCTACAAGTCTCGACCCAGTATGCTGTTGCTTCTCTACTGCCTCTCTTTAATTCTTGCCCTACTCATGCCAGTGCACTTGATCAGCCAACTTGTAATTCCTAAAATGGCCAAGAATGCCTCTCATGTTTCCATTGCCTGGAATCATATTTCTACCCAAAATCTGAACGACCAGCTCTTCTAGCTCCTTCAGTATTAGCTTAAATTATACCTTTTCAGTGAGTCCTCCATCTCTCCTCTTCAGTAATACAGTCCCACCTCTACCACATGTTCTGGTTACCCTTACTCTGTTTTCCCTAGTAATACTTAATTCTTAATATAATTTCAAATAAACCATATAAAAATGACATACTACACAGTAAAAATATTTCAAATATATGATGAACTTATTTATTATATTTATAGTCTGTCTTCTCCACGCCCCCCTACACTAGACTGTGAGTTCCCCTAAGATAGGAATTATCTTTTTTGTTTGCCAATGGAGCTAAATTGAAAATTCTTGAATTTATGAAACCATTCTGAAAACCTCTCAACATCAGTTTTTCACCATAGCAGAAGTTTCTGCAGAGTAGGAATCAAATAGATTGTTCATATGCTTTCTTTTCATAGTGCTTTTTCCATAGTGTTTTCTGAACAATGAGAAACTCTGAACAACCAAACACATAAATGGAAACCCAAACACTCACTGAACTACTCAAATGTTTGATCTGTTTCAAACAAAAGTGACACAAAACACAATTTTTCAGAAAGTGTAGGATTCTAGGCAAAACTCTTCACGTTCCAATATGTAAGTTTTGTACTTTTCCAAATACTCAGAATCTTTATTTTTCACTCTGGCTATATAGAAACCAACACATTGTAGTTAATAGATCTGCCTGTCCTCCAAGAATCTCCAAGTGACTCTTAATTTCTGACAAGTCACTCTACCTCCCACCCCCACTCTGAACCAATTGCCTTTGTGCTCAGGGCAATTGCAACTCAGCAAGGTATTTTGGAGGAAAGGACTGTTTTTAAGAGTGGCTATTTTAAGATGTAAATGACTAATAGTGTTAACCCTTCCTAAGATTGTTTCATTTTAAAAAGAGACTTTATAAGCCAACTGAATGCCTAATGCACGTGGGACAAACTTGTGATATTCCTTTCCTGTTCTTGGCCTTATTTGGTATGCAGAAGAACAAGATTCTTTAACATACTACCCATTTCTATAAGACTGAAAACATCTGAAAAACATGGCCAAACTTTCAGATACTTGTCTAGATTATCTTATATTAATGACACACAAAATTTTAAAATTTTCTTTTTCTTCTTTATTTTTAAAATATCTTTCTTATTTGACAGTTACTAAATTATGTGAAAGTTGCTGAGCCATGTATTATATCACAGGGATAAAATAAGTAGGAGTTAACCTTTCCAGAACCAATTATAGCCAGGTGATATGAAAAATGGCATTCATAGGTTTTCTGTTTTTTTGTAATATTGCAGATTCCAAGTCATTCTTAATTTGTAAAATGCATTTTTGTGGATTTCTTCTGCTCCAAAAATTATAACATAAGTTATCCAAATTTACTGCCACAATCAGAGTGTATTTTGGCAAAGAAAGATATTGGCATGAAATTAAAATTGTGGTTCAAGAAAGTATAAAAACCCCTTCAAGTGATTTATCATATTTTATTTGAGTTTTTCTTCTCCCATCACAAGATATTTTGGCTTGGAATGTAATAACCTAACAAGAGCAGATGAACTGTTATATCATCACACACACACTAAAGGAAGACAGAACAGAATATATTTAATTTATGATGAATTTTCAAATTAATTTCTTTTTTTAGTGGCACTGGATTTTGCAATGTCAATATACTTACTGGTAAATGGTTGGCACGGATGTACAAGAGTGATCCCATAGAAATTTCAGAGCAGCTTTAAAAAAAAATTAGCCACGCACCCTTTTTTTAAGCCAACCATTTTTTTTCCTAAGCAAAAGCACATATTTTAATCTGTTTGTGTATGAAATGGAACTATAGGTAGGAAATTGGAAGTGAAGGGAGCTAGAAGTAGTGTGAAGTTGTGGAAATATTGAAAGACAGTGGGCAATCCAAAATGTAATTGAATTTGGAATGAAAATTCACTCATATGTTTTAATATACATGTGTCTGATATTCTTGTGATTCACAAAATTTAAACAGAATTAGAAAACCACATTTTAAGGACAACTATGTCTAAAGTCTCTGGGAAAATGCCCACCTTTCCCCACTTTCTGTATATTCATCTTCTCTCCACTTTCCCATCTACGTTAGGAAGAGTTAGCACATCTGTCAGATTGACCCGATGCACTATCTGCCAAGTGAACCACTTCTCCCTTGAAGATATTGTCCCAGACCCTCCCTTTCCAAGTGAGTAGAAAGGGTAGGGAGAAACTCATGTTCCTGGACATATATGGTTAACAGCTTGACTGGACTGTGCCAGCAGTTCTGCTTGATTTGGCATGCAGTGTACTTAGGGACCATTGATATGCAAGTCAAAATATATGTCACACCAGAGAGTGACCCATGCATGAGAATTTTTAACATTTCCAAACCATTTTGGAACTGCCTTATACAGAGCAAATCTTTAAGTCCAATTTAATTTTGCTGCCATGTCTGAACGTTCCACATAAATAGAATCCCAGTCTAATGTAATATGGAAGCTAGAGAAACTATGTAAAGAATGTGACATAATTCTACTGAGTAATATACATAAAATTACAAGTTTTTATAAATAGGAATATTCAATATTGCAAAGACAAAGTCTCTACTAATTAATATTTGGATTAAGCATGACTTTAATCATGTTTCTAATTTTTTTCAGAAAGTAAGAAAATTATTCCAAAGATTATTTGGAAAGAGATGTTGTAAATAATCAGAAAAAAATCTAAGGAACAAAGAGAATAGAAGAATTCTAAATAATTAAAATGGAATGGTGATGATGCAGAGAAATAGTGATGAGAAAAAAATGGTCTAGACTAGAAACAACCCCATATGTGGATACAGCATATGATAAAGTTGGTATTGCAAGTGAACATGAGGAAATACATTTATTATTCACATTGTTGGCAGAATTCACTAGTCATTTGGAAAAAATTAATGAATAAATCTGCATTTTTATTTCACTTGCTAACACTAAAATAAAATCCAGATGGAACAAACACTTAAAGGTAAAATATTAAGATAGTGAAAAAAAGTCTGAATATTTTCATAATTTGGCATGGTAGAAGTTTTCTGAGCCCAATGCACATGTTATAAAGTAAAAGATGACTCATAGATAGAGAGTGGGCTGACAGCAGAGTATGGGGTGGTTGGAGGGTGGAGGGATTGGAAAAAAGAGAGAGAGAAATGCACAGACCTGAACAAATGTGTGGTGATTGTCAGGGGGAGAGAGTGGAGGAGGTGAAGAAGGGCATGGGAGATAAATGGTGATAGAGAGTTGGAATAGTGAATACACACTACAGCATACAGATGATGTGTTGTAGAATTGTGTACCTGAAACTTGTATGATTTTGTTAACCAGTGTGACTCCAATAAATGCAATAAAAAGGAAAAAACAAAAATAAGTAAGCTTTAAAAGTGGAGGGGAAGACTGAGAAAAATATTTACAACACATTTCACAACAACTGATTTTCTTAATATTCTGAAACCTTCTTAAGTCACTAGGGAAAGGATGCCTAATCTGTTTCTAAGTGGGCAAGGAATATAGAGTCATTCCACAGAGGACATAACAGAAGAGGCCATTAATCATTTGAAAACCTAATCAAATTCACAAATAATTAAATTCAAATAACAATAAGATACCATTTTTAACTATCAAATTGGCAGTGGTTAAAAGATTAATAGTTCCCAATATTGGCAAGAACATGGGGAAACAAGTTCTGTCATATGCTGCTAGTGGGAGTGAAACTGAACACAGGTCCAGCTGCCTGTCGCTTTGAAAGCCAATACTCGAAGGGCAGGTGCTGATGTAAAGGACAGTGGTTTTATTCAGCTACCAGCAACATGGAAGATAAGGGACTCTCATCTCACAGACCATCTTCCCAGCTCAGGTGTCCTGACTAGCTTACAGGGGGAAACTGTGGGAAGAGGGAAACTAAGGAATTTGTGGCAACATGCAGTTTCTCAGCTCTGCTTTTGGACGATCTCATCATTATCTCTTGCATGTGTCATCACGTAGTTTCATCACTCTACCCACAGTTTTACTGCTGATGTCTGGGAACAGCACATGCAGACAGTGTTTCTGCTGGTTCTGATATGAGTCGCTGTGCCCAATTTCTTGTGGTTAGGTTTACTCCTTGGTTAAGCAGGAACTGCAACTGCTAATGTCTGTAAAATACTTACAAGGACACTTTTAATATATGAATCTTCTATGAGGTTTTTAGTACAGCCTATTTTATAATTACCACCTGATTAGCATATTATATTTACTTCAATCACTATTACAATTCCCCACTGTCCATTTTTCCTCCATACCTATGGAGCTATTGACGTCCTCTGAATCTTCTGGGGGAATGAAAAACTTTAGTCTGTTATAAAGCAAAAACTCATGAGTTAAAAGCAGATATACTTTTTATAGGCACCTGTTGAAGAGATATATTTTTTCTGGCATTGGAAAAACAAGCCATAAAGACACTGAAACAATAAAGTAAAGCATTATAAAGAAAAGAATGGTTAAACCTAACTTAAAAATTCCTAATAGGGGCCTGAGTCCCTGTGGAACCATGAAAACAGATATGCAAACCAATCTCCAGTTCCCTCAAAGAGAGGGGTGTAATGGTCCAATGTTTGTTGAAGCCAGGTAGCTTGTTGCCTTAATTGTTGATGCTATTTCCACCTGAGCTGAGGTATCAGTGTAAGTACAAGAGGAGCTGATGGTCATGCAAACTCTTCCTTGTTCTTCTAGCATGTAGTCTAAGGCAATTTGATTATCTCAGACTTTTGCTAGAGAGTTCAGAGATTTCTGAGTATTAGCAAGTGAGGTGGCATTTTTATTGGCTATGGCAATTAAAGTCTTGGAGAGATTCCTAAGTACATGCTGATGTTCAGCTACTCCCCATCAGGGTCATAGAGTACATCTAAAGAAATAGTCATCATTATGTGGTATTTTTCTGGAGAAAGCTTAGGCCATTTGGGTGAACACTGATTGCTTGCCCTGGAGTCTCATCTGCCCAAACAGTTTTACTCACTTGCTTGTAAATCTCAGGAGGAAACAGTTTTCCTCTGGGGCCCCCTGAACAGGTTAAAAGCATCGGGAGTTGGAGTTCATATTCCAGTGGGATTTGCAGGTGAAGCTGCCACCTTTCAAGAAACAAGGTTACTTGGGTAGACAATTTACAGAATAAGTCCCATCCAAGCAGAGAGATAGGTCACATAGGGAATTAGAGGGAGCTGAGGAAGGAAGATGTGTGATAACTTGTGGGGAAAGAATGATGCATTAGGAGGTATCTAGAGAAGCTTTGGGCCTTCTCATTTATCATCTGAGTCACCATTCCATTTTAGTATCTGTCTGTGTGTCTTTTTTCATTTTATTTCTCTTTCCAATGGTTGTTGCTAGGCACCTGAGCTTTCTGCCTTGGTGACTTCTGCACCTGGTCTATCATCCCTGCTCTAACCTTGTCTGTGCATAAGTGAAAACTAAAGCTTTTAAGACAATTAACTGAACTAGAGTTTAATGACCATAACTATATATTATGGAGTTTATTAAAACACAATTTCTCCCCTAAAATTACCCTCACTTTTATCAAAAAGTCAAATCAAGACCAATTCATCTACTGCATTAAGCCCAGTTTTAATTAGGCGTGATTATTTGCATAAACACAACAGGAACAGCAGATTATTATACAGACTTTCTTTGCTGGAATCTTATAAGGACTTTCCAGATTGAGCTTTAATTAGCCCCACAGGGTGGAAAAGCCACGACACCCAGTTGCCATCAGGCTTTGCCTGCTATATCTAAAACTTTGGGTGAGTTTCTCAAGTTCTTGAGGTCCTAAAATGTCTTGAGGTTTTTCCTTGCCATCTTCTAGGAAAGCAACCTTCACTCCTCACCTGGAAAGACTGCCATGAACCTTATGAAGAAGCAAGATACCAGGCCATTTCTCCAAGGGGCTTTTATCAGCTTCAAAATCAATCTTCATTCCTTAAAGTTTTTTGGTGCCATCCAGAGTCTAGGCATGTCTCTCTCAGACATGGCATTCCATTCGAAGTCTTCATTAATAAGAAAACAATTGGAAACTGGCTTTATGTGTCCTGTTATGAAGAAATAAGATTCCTACTAGATTTATGGAAACAAATATATTGCCATGGAAATAATACTTACTCATTCAGAGTATCCAAATTCTAGAGGGCTCAGGGAGGGAGAAAAATATAAATACCTTAAAATTGCTTATGAAGGTATAATTTAACAAATTGTTTTAAGGGGAAAAAAACAAGTTTCCTTATGTCTGAAAAGCAAAAAGATTAAAAATTAACAATATTTTCAATAAAAATTACAAAAATTGCAATCATCTTCAGTTCATTTTGTCCCATAATCAATTTTTGTTCATCCTGATTGTTTGCCAATATTTTTCTAAATCCAGTTATTCCATAGAGTTCTAGTAATCTTCATCAAGTTAAAAAATATGATCTGAAAATTTATTGTCAGAAATATGTAATTTAGAAAAAGTCACAGGCCTTTCCATGGATCTTTATGAAGATGTAACATATTTGTAAATGACATGGTTATAGATCTGATTATAATGCTATTGACAAAGGAATTTCTTTTCCTGCAATGACATTTTAAGATAACAATCTAAAATGATAAATGAGCCCTGGCTGGTGTAGCTCAGTGGATTGAGTGCGGGCTGGGAACCAGAGGGTCCCGGTTCGATTCCCAGTCAGGGCACATGCCTGGGTTGCGGGCCAGGTCCCCATGAGGGCCATGTGAGAGGCAACCATACATTGCTGTTTCTCTCCCTCTCTGTCTCCCTCCCTTCCCCTCTCTCTAAATATAAATAAAAATAAAAATATTTAAAATGATAAATGAAAGTATATCAGGACTTTGTAGACTCTTTGAGATTTTTATATAATCTCTAGGACATTTTAATAATAGAAATATGTGTATACAGATAGAACATAGTTATTATTTCTTTATTTGACATAGCTTCCAATGTACTTTAAGCATATCAAATAGGCCTAATTGCTTCAAAGTTTCTTCATAACAAGAAAGAGAAAATCCCCATGGCATTCCAGGGACCCAATGGAATGACCCAAGCCAATTTTAAGTCAAGAGAAAGTCTCTTAAAATTTAAACCCTGGGAAGGTTGACCAAATGATTATATAGCATTATGAAACAATATTAAGTTATTTATTTACCCAAAGTGACAATAAAAGTATTAAACATAAACACAGACCAGTGAAACTTTAGTTCTTACAATAAAGAATGTTGGTTTTTAAGCAATCAAGTACCTGATTAACACTATATGAACACAATTTTTTTTTTAATAATCTTTGCTTTTTAGGTAGATACAGGAGAAAACTTTTTTCCTTTTAACAGATTGAGAAAAAACAAATTTTGTATTAGCTTACTTTTGATATTTAGATTCATTTACCCAATTAAATTCATTCTTCAACTTAACTATATCATTTCCTCTTAAGATCTCTCTTTATAAATCTTCGGTTTGCACAAACATTGTGATATATACAATCTTTCTGCAATTTACATAGTCCTTTTTAGTTTGTTTTTTTAATTCATTCAGAAATAACAAATTTTAGGACAAATCATTTTCTTTTTCTTTAACAAATGTTTGCATATTTTATAAATTCTATTACCAAAGCATACAATTCCTTTCCAACTTAATTATAACTCATAATTCTTAGAAACTTTAATTTTTAGTGACAATTAAAAGTAAGTAATCAGTATTCTTTAGATTTGCATTTATATGAATACATTTCATAACTTTTAGAAACAGATTCTTTCATTAGCAAACATACATTTTAAAGAAATATACCTTAAATAAAGTACAAAATATATTCATTAACAGATCCAAATCCATTTTATTGCAATAAAAAGCCAAATTACGTACACTCAATCAATTAATATTTCAGTATCCTATTATTTCAGCATATCTACATATTTAATAATTTTTATCATTTAACCCAGCAAAACTCCAAAGATCCAAGTTACCTAAGGCTTTGGAAAACCATGTTAAAATTATTACTGAAAAGTCTTATCAAGAACTTTTCATTTTAGTTACATCTATTTATTAGTTCTTAACAAATTTATGAGATTTTTAAAAATATTTTATTTATTTGGTTTTAGAGAGAGGGTAAGGGATGGAGAAAGAAAGGGAGAGAAGCATCAACACGTGATTGCCTCTCATATGGCCCTCACTGGAGTCCTGGCCTGCAACCCAGGCATGTGCCCTGACTGGGAATCGATCCAGGACCCTTTGGTTCCCAGCCCGAGCTCAATCCACTGAGCTACATCAAACAGGGCCAGATTTATGAGATTTTTAAAGTCAATTATTACCCAACCCATTTTCATGAAAAATTTTGTCACAGAGATAACATGGACTTATTCCTACAAACCAGGCAAAACAAATACATATTTATGTTAATAACTTTAAAAAATACTAATTTTTAATATCAAATATTTTTCCAGACCACATGGTCTTGAAAAAAACATTTATATTTTTATTTTTATACACATAAAAATTCTTATATTTTTATTATAGTTCTTATATTTTTATTATACACATAAACAGTATTATTAATATCCATAGAGAAGACAGGAATTTTTTTTGTCCTTGACAACTTTAAGGAGGCTGAAGAAGAGGAAGGAGAGACAACAGGCTTGGTTGCCTTTAACTGCTTGAGTTTAAAAATACCCATTTTTTTCTTCACATTGAGGTGGGCAGTCACCCCTGCTATTTCACAACCTACACAGAGTATAGGGAGTGGTATTAATTGTTTTTTTGTTCCCAGGGCTTCAGCAGATCCCAGGCCTCTATGAGGATTCAGAGTGTTCAAAAAATTTATCTCCTCATTTTTCTTCTGAATTTATAGTCTAAGAGGAAAATGACATAATTTCCCCTCTTTGAACCATCAGTTTAATTCTTTTCTAAATAAAATTCTTATGATGTAACAACACAAAAGCTTGCATATAAGAGATCTTATCCCATTTACCAGACCTTTGACAGAACAATTCTAATTAGTTATCGACTTATATATAGATGTAAGTTGACCAGTCAGCTAAAATGCAACCTAATGGATTCTCTGATGGGATTGAGACCAAACTTCCCATTTCAAAACAGATACAAAGCAATACCTAAAACAAAGACAAGCCTCAAACAAATGAGTCCTCTCCAATTAAATCCTCTAAAAGGAGGGACTGAGACATTAATAGGAATGATCTTTACAAATTTTAAATGGCACAATGCCCAGATGACAAAGACAGAGAATTCCCTGTGTGCACAAAACAACAGAGTGAATCAAGTTCTTAGAAGATAAGACAGCAAGCAAAGAACTCCATAGCCAAAGTTTCACTTCAAACAGACAAGAGCTCTTGCACAGTTCCCAAACAGAACATACAAATGAGAGCTTTCAAACAGAACAAGTATTCAAACCCCAGAAATCCATAAACCAGAACACCAAAAGTAATCTCTGAATACCACATTGGGGAACTAGCATTTTTTTCTTAGTCACTGATATGCCTACTGCCATGAGGCACCTATTGGTTCATATAGGATCCCAGACAGTTCAAAGAACTCCGATGGTGGGGCTGAGGACTCCTGGCTGTGGACAACAGGGACTTTACCCAGTTTGGGCTCATCAGCCTATCAGTAACCTGTTTCCTTTCACCAGCAAAGTGTTCAAATGTTGCTGATGCCTTGCGAGAGAGAGCAGAAAGAACCCCTGAGATAAAGAACTCTCTGAAGCTCCTGGGAAATACCTGAAATCCCTGCCATGGGATCAGCTTGTCACTAGTAGCAGAGACACCAGATCAGGCCATCCAGGCCTTACCAGGGTCTGCATTGTCCAATCTAGGTTGCCAAAAACTGTGACCAAATGCAGTTCCAGCCACCCACCACTTCACAAGCCAATCCTTGAAAGACAGGTGCTGTTGTAAAGGAAGGTGGTTTTATTCAGGTGCCAGCCACCTGGAAGAAGAGGGACTCTCACCTCAAAGACCATCTTCACATCTCACTTGTCCTGGCTAGTTTATATAGGGGAATTGTGGAAGGAAGGAAACTTAGGAACTTCTGGCGACATTGCAGTTTCTCAGCTCTGCTCGTGGGTGGCCTCAGTGTGATCTGTGTGCATTATCATGTAGTTTTATTGCTCTATCCATACTTTTACTGCTGATATCTAGGAACAGGACATGCAAGCAGAATTTTTGCTGATTCTGATATGTGTCACTAATGCTTGCCCAATTTCTTCTGGCCAGGGTCATTTCTTGGTTAAGCAGGAGCTACAACAACTCATGTCTATAAAATACTTTTAAGGAAACTTTTAATACATGAATCTTCTATAAGTTTATTAGTACAGACTATTCTATAATTACCACATGATTAGTATATTATGTTTACTTCAATCACTGTTACAGGAATATTAAAAACTTGCTAATTTTTGGAAGGAAAAATCATAATATCTACTAAAATATTTAATGTTCATATCTTAACTAACAATTCATTTTTTTTTAATTAATTCAATTCTGTCTGGGTAGCTCATTTGGTTAGAGCATTGTCCTGATACACTAAGCTTAAGGTCCAATCTCCCATCAGGGCACATACAAGAATCAACTAATAAATGTATAAATAAATGGAATAACAAATTGATCTCTCTCTCCCCTCTCAAAATTAATTTTAAAATAATGATAAAAAGAATCCAATCCTAAAGCTCACACAAATATATGAAAAAATAGACTTTTGCAACATGACGTATAATCGTCAAAAGTTAAAAACTAATTTTTAAGGTAAAGAATTATTTATCAGTACCTCAATTTCGTATATAAAAATTGAGTTTAATGCATTTCTCACAATGTAAAAGAAATTTTAACATTTTAATTTCTATTTTCACTTTTTATTGTAGGTTTTTCCTTCTCCTTATTTTCTATTTATCTTGCAATCTACATTTATGCATTGTCTGATCAGTGTACATGCCCAAGCATTGTTCCATATTTTTTTAACTTCCAATTGAATTGTGCCTGGCTAAATTCATATTTCCTATGAAGTTAAAGAAGGTTAGCAACACTGTTATTACAATGACATGGCTCTTCAAAACGTTTTTGTATTGAAAGATTATAGATATTCCTGCTGCTGCAGTACTTTAATGCCATTTATTTTAATGCTGGTTATTTTTCAAAGTAGTGCACCATTTACTTACTTTGCCACCCTTGAATACTGGATCCAAAGACTCCCTCAAATTGTAACTGCTTTCTTGGTGATGACTACCAGTGCAAGTTTTACCCGAGTATGAGGAAAAGGCAGGTGATTCTTTTCTTATAGTTCTAACTTTTGCATTTTTAAATTTATAATATAAGTGTAAACAATATACCTTTCAACCATATCTTTTCTTGAACTTTTCAGGCTGGAATCACTGAATTCATAGAACGTGATCTCTTGAAGTGACAGCTGCATCTCTGTTGAACTGTTATCGATAAACTGTAATGAAACATGCTGACACACAAAGACATCCAAGACATTGCTAAATATTAAAAATATTGTTACCAAACTAGGTATATTCGACACAATGGTTTTGTTAAATTATTTATATGTTTGGGTATACACACACACACACACACACACACACACACACATATATACAGATCAGAAGCAATGTACATCTAACAGTTAATAACAGTTTTTTTCTAAATATTAAAATTATGAAAGACATTGTAGGACAAATTTGAGGTATAAATATTAAGAGTATAAACTAAAACAACTAATCAAGGATGGTAAAAACAAGTAGACCATGAAGGAGGCACAACCCTACTATAACTGAACAAAAAAAAGAGACCTGCATTATCACTGTGTTTTTCCCTCTGTGCCATCCATGGCCCTCCCTACACCCACCTTTCTCTGCTTCTCTGTCCAGATGTTCCCTGAAAGGCTGAGCCTCTGGGCTTCTGTTGTCTGAAGGCAATGAGGGGCAATTAGGGAAACTGGAGCATAACAAGATAAAGTTGGGCTATTTCTTCCCTATATATATATCTTTCCAAGATATATATATCTTGGAGATATATATATCTCCAAGCCCTGGCCAGGTAGCTCAGTTGGTTAGAGTATCATCCTGATACACCAAGGTTGCGCATTGAATCCCTGGTTAGGGCATATATAAGAAGCAACAAATGAGTGCACAAATAAATAGAACAACAAATACCCCCCCCCCTCTCTCTCTCTCTCTCTCCCTCCCCACCTCTCCCACCTTACTTTCTGTCTCTAAAATCAATCAATAATTTTCTTTTAATTCAGACAATAAGACTTCCTGCCAAGATGGAGGTCTAGGTAGATACACTTTGCTTTCTCACACAACCAAAAGAAGAACAATAAATTTAAAAAGAAAAAATAACCAGAATTGCCAGAAAATTGAACTATATAGAAGTCCAACAACAAATAAGTTAAAGAAGAAACATTCATCCAGACTGGTAGGAGGGGTGGAGATGGGCAGCAAGGGTGGAGAGGATTCATGGCAAGATGGCAGCTGGCAGAGCAGGCGAGGTGGTGGCTGGCAGAGTGGGTGGTCCAACATTTGCGTGCAGATACACCAGGAGGAACAACTGGGGAGCAAGACAGACCAGGCAACCCAGGGTTCCAGTGCAAGAAAATAAAGCCTCAAAACCTCTGACTGAAAACCTGTGGGGGTTAAGGCAGGACAAACTCCCAGCCTCCCAGGAGAGTTCATTAGAGAGACCCACAGTGTCCTAGAACATACACAAAACCACCCACCAGGGAATCAGCACCAGAAGGACACAATTTGCTTGAAGGTAACAGAGGAAGTGACTGAAAGCTGGCTAAGAGCTGAGCAAGCAGCACTGTTCCCTCTCAGATCCCTCCCCCACATACAACACCACAACTCAATGACATGGGTTGCCCCATCCTGGTGAATACCTAAGGCTCCTCCCCTTACTACATAACAGGTGTGCAGAGACAAACATATATGGCACAAATGAAAGAACAGATCAAAGTTCCAGAAAAAATGCAACTAAGTGACAAAGAGATAGCCAACTTAACAGATGCACAGTTCAAAACACTGGTAATAAGGACGCTCACAGAACTGATTGAGTATGGTCACAAAATAGAGGAAAAAGTGAAGGCTATGAAAAGTGAAATAAAGGCAAATGTACAGGGAACCAAGAGTGAAGGGAAGGAAACCAAGACTCGAATCAATGGTTTGGACCAGAAGAAAGAAATAAACATTCAACCAGAACAGAATGAAGAAACAAGAATTCAGAATAAATGAGGAGAGGCTTAGGAACCTGTGGAACAACTTTAAACATTCCAACATCTGAATCATAGGAGTGCCAGAAGAGGAGGAAGAGCAAGAAATGGAAAACTTATTTGAAAACATAATGAAGGAGAACTTCCTTAATCTGGCAAAAGAAATAGACTTCCAAGAGGTCTAGGAAGCTCAGAGAGCCCCAAAGAAGTTGGACCCGAGGAAGCACGCACCAAGGCACATCATAATTACATTACCCAAGATTAAAGATAAAGAGAGAATCTTAAAAGCAGCAAAAGGAAAGGAGACAGTTACCTACAAAGAAGTTCCCATAAGACTATCAGCTGATTTATTGAAGGCAAAAAGGTGCTGGAAAGAGGTATTGAGGAGTTCATGAAAGGCAAGGACTTACAACCAAGAATAGTCTATCCAGCAAAGCTATCATTTAGAATGGAAGGGCAGATAAGTGCTACCCAGATAACGTCAAGTTAAAGGAGTTTGTCATCACCAAGCCCTTATTATATGAAATGTTAAAGGGACTTATCTAAGAAAAAGAAGATCAAAAATACAAACAGTAAAATGACAACAAACTCACAACTATCAACAACTGAACCTAAAAAAATAAAAACAAAAACAAAAATGAAGTAAGCTGACAACTAGGGGACTTCCGCCAAGATGGCGGCGTAGGTGAACTCACTGCACCGCTGCTCACAACCAGAGAGTTTAAACAACGAACTCAATAGTGAAAAATAAACAACCAGAACGGACAGAATCAAACTGAAGGGAAGTCCAACACCCAGGAAGTTGGGAAGGACGTACATCCAGGCCAGTAAGCGGGGCAGAACCAAGCGGAGAAGCGAAATGAGAGGCAGTTTGCCTGGAGGGACTCACCCCGCGAGCGTCTAACCAAAGCACAACCCCGAGCAACAGGTGAACCACATAGGCCGGCGGCATAACCGGAGAGGCTAGTGGGAACCAGCAGGGCCAAGACTGGTGGAAAAGGCAGTGGGGAACTGGGGAGCAGAGGGTGATAGGGAGCAGCGGTGAATGGCAGACGCCATTGCTCCCTCCCAGGACCCGCCCCCAGAGGAAACGTCACAAAAAAACGACCCAGGTTACCAGGCACCAACAAACACCTAAGACTCCGACAGGTGCGCTGTGATAAAAAAGAATGAAAATGGCCAAAATGAAAGATCAGAACAAATTACAACTAACGGACGAAGAAATAGCCAAATTAACAGATGCCCAGTTTAAAACACTGGTAATCAGGATGCTCACAAAACTGGAAGAAAGGTGGATGCAAATAATTGAACAAATGAAGAATACGATAAAGATAATGGAGGAAGATTTACAGGGAACCAATAGGGAAAAAAAGGAAGCTGGGACTCAAATCAATGGAGTGGACCAGAAGGAAGAAACAAGAATTCAAAAAAATGAGGAGGGACTCAGGAACCTCAGAGACATTTGTAAACGACCCAACATCCGGATCATAGGGCTGCCAGAAGGACAAGAGGAACACTAAGAAATTGAACGTATTTTTGAACAGATAATGTCCGAGAACTTCCGAAATCTGGCAAAGGAAATAGGCTTCCTGGAAGTCCAAGAAGCTCAGAGAACCCCAAAGAAGTGGGACCCAAAGAGGAACACACCAAGGCACATCATAATAACATTACCCAAGATCAAGAATAAGGAAAGAATCTTACAAGCAGCAAGAGAAAAGGAGACACTTACCTACAAAGGAATTCCCATAAGACTGTCAGTGGATTTCTCAAAGGAGACCTTCCAAGCAAGAAGGGGCTGGAGAGAAATATTTCAAATCATGAAAAG
>PVJI01009544.1:0-64938 GCA_004026765.1 Micronycteris hirsuta
GTCCAACCTTCCAAGTCTTCTCAGAAGGACATCGGTCATGGATTACAGACCACTCTAATCCAGTATGAGCTCATCTTAACTTGGTTATATCTACAAAAACCCTATTCCCAAATAAGGCACATTCTGAGGTGCTGAGTGGACATGAACCCAGGGGGAAGGGGCAGGGAACGCTACTGAACCCAGTAAAAATACCATCAGAGCCATCAGCAGCCCTGAAGAGAATAATCTGGGTGGAAGTGTGGGTGGGGAGGGGTCCCCCTAACTGCCTAAAAGGAGGTGAGATAGAAGGAAAATAACCCTAAGGAAAGGAGACACAATTTCAAAACCGTTTCTTTCCCTGGCTCACTCTGAATGTTGTGCTTTATTTTTTCCTTTTGTTTGTGGGGGATTTTTTAGGCTATTTATTATTATTAGGCTAACTAAGCTATATTCTAGTTGTTTTAGCCAGCACACCCTTTTTATAGAGAAAAGGGAAATGAAATTTTGTGGGTGATTTTGGATTACGAGAGCACCTTCCTGTTGACGTCCACCGATGAGGACCCAGTGCAAATGCATGTGACGGGGAGCATGGAAGGGAGATAAAAGTCACTCTTTATATTTGAAAGGGTTTCACCCTTTCTTCTTCCAGCCAGCCCCACGGGGCAGTTTCTGCAAGGGCAAGACATAATCCTAAAACAGATTTTCTCCTTAATAACCCAGTAGGGCTTTAACACCCGTGAGAATATTTAAAAGAATTCTGGAGCTATTTATCTTTTCATCCACAGCTATTTCTTGGCACAGCAGCATCCATAAATTTACTGTGGAGTGTAGAACAATTTGTCTTAAACAATATAGCTCTCAATCTGCAAGGAAGCCCCCTGGTTGTTGTATTTCAGGATAGGATGAACACACCCCACTTTCTGCATTCAGGCTTTTTCCAGAATCCAAACACTCCTTCTGGTCTCCTGGACCTCAGAAATGCCTCCCCTCAATTCTACTTTTCCAGACGGGAGTTGGGGCCCTTCACGTGGCTGCTTCTCCCTCCCTCACGCCAGCCCCTGACTCAGTATTAGCACTTCTCAGAGAATGCGCCAGCCTCATCACAAGTCAGCCCCTGACCTCTGTTGCCATTGCTTACTCAGCTAGACATTCTGGGGGCGTCCCCCGGCTCAGCCCAGGTCCGAGCTGAGCCACTACACTGAGCTGGTGCCCTTGCGTTTAGCATTCTAGGTGCTGGTTCATAAGACCCAGCAAGACCACCACGTCGGCGTCTTAGCTGGTGATTTCTCCAGCAATGTCTGTATTTTTTCCAGAGATCATTGATCTTTTTGTTTACAACAAAGATCCAAATGTCCACTGGCTTCAAGTTTTGTTTGTGGTTCATTTTTATTATTTTTGTTTCGTCTTCTCTTCTCACGCATGGCCTCCTTCTGCCTTGCCCGAGATCTGAACCGAGATGTGTGATGGATTGGAGTACGTGATGGATTGAATCATCGCCCCCAACCTTCATGTCCTCCCTCTGTTTACATCCTACATCACCATTCTTTGTTCTCTGAGTTTGAAGTACCTCCCACTAGAGTGGGTGGAGTCTTCTTCCCCACCCCCACTGCACCTCCATTAATGTTAGGCTTGAGCCCATGACTTGCCTTAATCAAAGGAATAAGGACAAAAGTGGCATCAAGCCACTTTCAGGCTGAGGCTTCCAGAGACATTGCTTATTTCTCTTGTGTTTCTTGCATTCTTGTGATCGGTCTAAAGTAAAGCTTTCTGGAAGTATCCTCTTTAGCCCTGGCTCCTTACAAGTACCTGCAGAACAGATCTGAACCCCACCCATGGCCTGGAACAGAGCTACTCACAGACTGTGAGAAAAATGAATGTTGTTGTTTGCCAGTGAGTTTGCGATGGTTTGTTACACAGCATTACCACACCAAGAGCTGACTAATACAAGTCAACTCACTTTGCTTCTCTGGACCTTCATTTTCTTATTTTTAATATGAGACCATTAGATAATAATCAAGGTGCTCAACAATTTTTCCTACCCCTACACACCTGAGGGCTCTGGAATATACCCAACAGTAACACTAGAGTCAAATATGACAAAGCACTGCCCTGGCAGGGTGGTTCAGTTGGTTGGAGAGTCCTTCTGTACAGGTTTGATCCATGGTCAGGGCACATACCTAGGTTGTGGGTTCAGTCCCCTGTCTGGGCACGTATGGGAGGCAACTGTTCAATGTTTCTCATACATCAATGTTTCTGTCTCTCTCCTTTCCTCTCTCTCTCAAATCAATAAGCAAATCCTCAGGTGAGGATTTAAAAAATATATCACAAAGCATTAAAGAAAGAGAAGGATTGAGAAGTGAATTCCATTTAGGAACTGGGGACTGAATGGTGACCCCGGAGAGAGTCGTCTCCATGGAGAATGGAGGAAAACCAGTCTGCATGGCTGAAGGGCAAATGGGAGGTGAGAAAGGAAGTGTGTGTGGGGTCCTCTTTCAAGCCATTTGGCTGGGAGGCATGGAGAGGTGGAATGGTAGCTGGGGTGGAACACACAGACAAAGAAGAGGCAATTAGTTGGTAAGTTGGTTGGCTGGCTTCTTTGTATGTTTTTATCTGTGGGATTTTTAATATTTATTTTTTTTTAGAGAGAGAGGGGAGGGAGAAAGAGGGAAAGAAACATTGATTGGTTGCCTCTTGCACACCCCAACAATTCAGACATGTGCCCTGGCTGGAAATTGAACCAGCAACCTTTCGGTCTGCAGGTCGGCACTCCATCCACTGAGCCACACCAGCCAGGGTTTCCTTGTGTATCTTTAGACGGGAGAGAACTGAACCTGCAAGAGAACCGGAACAGTGTCATAGTTAAGGGATAGAAAAGGTAAGGGCTTGGACAGGAGTGGACAGGAAACAAAAGGCTGGTCTATGAGAGAGAGTAGAGCAAGACTTTCTAGGACCAAGTTTCTGGTTTTATACGTATGGTTTATACTTCAAGTTCTCAAATCCACAGTCAAGGCAAGTGGCAACCAGTAAAACATAGAGTTGGGCTTTTACTGTTCAATGAATGCATGTCAAGTTTGTCATAAGAAAATGTGACAAATTTCCAGAAAGCAAATTGAGTTTGAAGCTTGATGTATGGAGCACTTTCCAAGGAAAAGGTTTTCTTTTATTTTGAAACACCTACAACGAAGAGATAAACAGTTGCACCAAGAGACTATAATAATAACAGAAGTTGATGTAAAATTTACTGTTTACAAGCTGCTCATACTCCCTTTCAAGGAGACGGGAGAGGACAGCTCTCTCCACTTTACCATTGGAAACTGAAGCTGGCATCT
The DNA here is from genome assembly GCA_004026765.1 of Micronycteris hirsuta. Classification (NCBI taxonomy): domain Eukaryota; kingdom Metazoa; phylum Chordata; class Mammalia; order Chiroptera; family Phyllostomidae; genus Micronycteris; species Micronycteris hirsuta. Next base: position 3,309 of record PVJI01009544.1, read on the forward strand.
CAGACCAACCACACTTTTCCTCTCAATGGCCTTCCTCCCCAGTCACTTCCAAACCTGCCGCATTCTGGCTTCTGTTGCCGTCACACCATTGGTGACCATCTCCCACGTCACCTAGGCTTCTTAGTTTCTAACTCCAATAGGCATTTTTTAAACCTCACCTTACTTGTTCAAGGTCAAAAGCTACCTAGTGGTATAAGCCCAAGATCACTCGAACGAGACCACTGGTTTGAGATACAGCTCTCTTCACATTCGCTTCAATGCACTCCTGGAGAGCATGTGTGATTCCTGAATGGTGGTTGAAAGATTAAATTAAAAGCACCACCTAGCAGCTACCTGGCATCTCTGCGATGATTGTCAAATATAAGCCTGAGGTTATTGGGTAATAATAATGACTAACATCTGTGGAGCACTAACTGTGCCCAGCATTGCTGCAAGCCTAGCCTCTGTTTTAATTCATTTAGCCATCCCAACGTGCTACAAAGTATGTACCGTTAGAATCCCTACTTTACAGATGGGGGACCTGAGACACAGGAACCTTACAAACTAGCTTAAGGTCGCCACGCCAGTCAGGATCTTCATCTGGTGCTGAAGTCCCGGCTCTGGACCGTTACACAGCATGGAGAAAGGCAGCCGAGGGTAATAAAGCATGGCTAAAGGTAGTGTTGTTGAAGTAACGCGCCGCTCAAGTGCTCAAGAATAGTGCAGAATGGGGTCACCAGTCACCTTTGCACTATGATTTTGCTCAGCAGTCCTCCCTCAGTGAATTGTGCAGCAATGAACTTCAGCCCACAGCCCAGTCTAACCTGAATTACAAAGACAAAATCTATTAAGATCCAGAGTTCAAGTCAATGACACTTTGTTACATAACAAATGGGGGCGCTATGCAGCTAGGGATGAACGGAAATTCTCTGTGATAACATTCACAGCAGCCAAGAACAACTACCATGGATGGCAGGGTCTATGTATGCCAAGCACAGGCCCCATGAAATCCTACGTGCAATCGCTTTTAATGCAGTTTTGCCCAGCAAATAATTGAGTACTTGTTACCTGATGGAAATGTGTTGGGTGCCCCAGGCACAATCATGGGTGCTTAAGGCTGAAGCTGAGTAGGACCCCCTCCTGCCCTTGGGGAGCTCACCTTCTCACGGGGGAGCCAGGGAAGTGGTAAGAGAGGGAGAGGGTACCGGGTGTGGAGGGCTAGGAGCACAGAGGATGCAGCAGCTCTCACTTGAATGAAGGGGGGAGAGCACCCCAGTAGAGGGAGGGCGACCGGTGGTAAACAGATGGCGTGTGGAACTGAGCACCAGAGAGCAGAGCTGCAGGTGAGGCCTGATGGGAGATGAACATGCCCAGGTGGGTGGGACCAGGCCACGGTGACACTCTTCAGGCAAGGAGGTGTGTGTGTGTGTGTGCTGGGGGGGAGGGTATGGCAGGGTTTTACACAGCAGACTGGCAAGCTGCCAGGTGTCGTTCTAGCTGTAGAGCTGCAGGACAAATTGGAGGAGCCTAAGACAGTAGGCAGGAAAACCAGCTGGGAGGATCTTTCTAGCCAAGGGTGCTCTTGAACCCTGAGCTATAATAGAGGAGAGCAGATAGAGAGGAAGGGACGACTCAGGGACCACTTAGGACACAGCCTGCCAAGACTGTGGGTCAGCTGACTGTCAGGAGCAAGGGAGAGCTGCCCTGGCTGCCTCATGCTGAGAGGCAGGTCCTGTCAGTCTTCCCTTGTCAATGAGGAAGCCAGGAGGAATAGAATGGCTTGCCCAAGGCCAAGGCCATCCAGTATAAGAAGTGTATCTAGCCCTGGCTAGTGTGGCTCAGAGGATTGGGTGCTGGCCTGTGAAGCAACAGGTCGCTGGTTCAATTCCCAGTCAGGGCACATGCCTGGGTTGTGGGACAGGTTCCTGGTTCAGGGAGTGCAAGAGGCAATGAGAGGCAGCTGATGGGTGTGTCTCTCCCACATCGATGTTTCTCTCTGTCTCTTTTTCCCTTCCCTTCCCCTCTCTCTAAAAAGTTTTTTTTTAAACTGTATCTGCCCTAAACTGTGAAGGCCTATCCAATCCCACAATGCCACATTTCTCCTGAGACCTTCCCCATTACCTCCCACAATCATCCCTTTTGTCACGAGACGACGCGGCCAGCTTTGGTCACTCTCTTTGTACAGGTAGAGTTCAAACCCATCGACATATAACCAACGGCTTTAGGATGCTCACAGCTTGAGGTCCCCAGATGCCTATTGATCTGGGTGGGTAGGAAGAGGGCACCTGAGATATTTTCAACATTTCAAAGAGCCTAATGTAAATTGTGCATTTATTGACATGAAGATTCTGCAGGTTAACTGAAATGTCAAGCTTCTTTGCTTTGGAGTGGAATTATAACCTGGTACACTAATGCTGGCTATTGCATTGATCAGCTGTTCTCATCGGCGGAGCTTCCATCGGCTGGTCTTTGAATAATTACAATGGGAAAATGAGTCAATCATTGCTTAATGATACGCCGTTGTTGGGACGACAGAACATGGGGCCTGTGGGGAAGTGACAGGAACAGTGGATGGTGGTGAAGGGCTGGGTGGGATTGCTTTACACTGTGGGGATTGGCGTTCAACAGAACAGTGGAGGAGGAAGTGCTTGCCCTTTGCAGCCTCTATGGGGGTTGGCTGCGCCCCATCCCCCCACACTGTGGTCAGGACACTCTGCTCAGACCCTGAGTGCTCTGCGCTTTCCCATACACCACATCTTCCAAATGGCTGTGTGCTGCATTCTGTCCCATCCCCTCCTTTGGCATCGGAGCCTTGCTCCTCGATTCCCAAAGTGACAATCCCTTTATCTGAATTCATGGGAACATTACCCACTGGAGGTGTTAAGGAGGTGTTACCAGCACTCAACCCAGGAAACCTTCAGCATTCAGTGAGTGTGTGAACGAAGAAGTAATTTATTTACTCTTTCAATGAGCCACGTGCAAGGCATCCTGCCAAGGTGCAAGTTGGAGGGAAATGGATTCTACTCTTTCCCGTGCATGTGCACACATGTGTGCACACGTAACAGTGATCATTTGGAAGCACAGCTGTCTCAGTTTCCTGAGGCATGATCATGATCTTTAACATTTACTGAGCAGCTACTATGCACACGCATTCATTGGCTTAAGATTCAGCCCCTGCCCTCAGAGGCTTAGAGTCAGGCTAGGAAGAGAGGACACATGCAGAGCCCATAAAATAATATAGTAAGTGCCAAGATAGCCATAGAAACCGAAAGAGTTACTCAAGTTCAAAGGGGGCAGGGTCATTGAGGGCTGGCGGGGTTAAGAAGACCTTCCAGAAGAGCAACATTGGACGAGGTTTGGAAGGATGGATAGGATTGAGTTCAGTAGAGGGGGCGGGCATTCAGGCAGCAGGGACTGTGGTGTGCAGAGTATGTGGAGAAGCAGGAGCGTGTTGTGTGAAGGTGGGAGGGAACGGAGGGAGGATTTGAAGCACCTTTCAGCTCCCAGTGTGGAGGCAGCGGCTGGTTTGTGTGCGGAGCGCTGGCCCTTCCCGGGTATTGGGTGTAGTGCTTGGAAAACAGGATTTTGGTAAAGTCACTATTTACAGAGGTTGGCCTTGCTTTCCCACCGTTTTCTGACACCATTTTTCCAGATACCTTTGAGAGGAAAAAAAAAAGCCACTGTCTTTCTGGGACCGTGTTCAGGAATGGCTGTGTGCTGGCGTGGATCCTAACAAGCGCACCTTTGCGGGGACATGTGCTGGTTTGGGACGGCCCTGCAATGTGGCTCAGGACCAGCCTCTGTGAGGAAGCCAGAGACAACCAAGTCGAGGGCTCTGGAGATCTCCCCACTCAGCTGACACCCTCTCCTGCCCTCCTCCCCAGGAAGTTGTGCAACATCAATATTTCTGGCGAACCAGGACTGAGTCGGTTCTTAAAAATTGAAGTTCCCATTTTTAAATTGGATTGTTTGTCTTCCTGGAGTGGAGTTGTGTGAGTTCTTTACATATTTTGGAGATCAAACCCTTGTCTGAGGTATCATTGGCAAATATATTTTCCAAAAAACTGTGGTACATTTACACAATGGAATACTACACAGCAGAAAGAAAGAAGGAGCTTCTACCCTTTGAAACAGCATGGATGGAACTGGAGAGCATTATGCTGAGTGAAATAAGCCAGGCGGTGAGGGACATATACCATATGATCTCACCTATAAGTGGAACCTAATCAACAAAACAAACAAGCAAGAAAAATATAACCAGAGACATTGAAATTAAGAACAAACTGTCAGTAACCAGAGGGGAGGGAGGAGGAGATAAAAGGGGAAGGAAAGGTCATCAAGGAACATGTATAAAGGACTCATGGACAAAGCCAAAGTGGGGTAGGACTGAGGGTGGGAGGTGGGGGTGGTGGGAAAAATGGAGACAACTGTAATTGAACAACAATAAAAAAAATTGAAGTTCCCCAACAGTGTGAACCTTGTCCCCTGTCCCTTCTCTCCCCAACGTCTCATCTCCAAGTTCAGATGCACTTGATTGCTGTCGTCAGAAACCAGTTCCTGTAACGCTGCTGGGGTTCCCGAAGACCAGCCCTCCATGGCAAGAGACCACCTATGTGAGGGTGGTCATGTCGGTATTCAGGGGCAGAAGGGAGGGTTCATCCAACAGCTTGGTTTCTGGAAGAGCCACTGCCTGCCCGGGGAAAGCTGCACCAAGCGTTTACTCAAGCAGCTCAGTAAGGCACCGACATAAATCCGATGGTTTGCTTTGTGTATAGGGTGAATGAGGTTCTTCTTTCATCTCTGCCCCACGAGTAAATCTACCAGAAGGCTAAATTCCTTACCAGATTAGAAAAAGGATGACCAGGAGTATTAAGACTATTGCTATTGTTTCCTTTAAAACAAACTAGGGAACAGCCCTGGCCAGGTGGCCCAGTTGAGTGGAGCGTCGTCCCATGCACCAGAAAGGTTGCAGGTTCGATCCCAGGTCAGGGTGCCTACGGGAGGCAGCCAATCGATGTTTCTCACATCAATGTTTCTCTCTCTCTCCCCTTTCCTCTCTCTCTAAAATCAATAAACATACCCTCAGGTGAGGATTAAAAACTGTTTGTAAACAAATAAACAAAAACACAAGACCGACCATGTGCCCAGTAAGTGTGGCCCTTCAACAAAACTCCCAGGCTTCCGGAACCTCTTGAGTAAACAACATCTTGTTGGTTGATAACCCCGTTTTGTCTTGGATTGAAAATAGTACCCCATCCTAATCACCTCTTTGCCCAAATGGGGGCTGTTTTTAAAAATGACTCCGTTCTTTACAAAGATGGTGACTTGCTGCCTGGAGGGCTGTCAAAAGTCTATCTCTAGACACTGAGGACCATTCCCAAAGCAAAGGGCTAAGGGCGTGTTTTCCGAGATCGGCGTCCCTGCAGTCCAGCTTCAGCCTATCAGGGACATGCCTCTGCAGGTCATAAAATGCGTTTAGCTGCCTAAGTTCTGGTGCTTATACTCGAATAATCAGTCACGTTACTTTATAGTCACACCTCGTACTCTTGTTCTGGAAAATCAATAAAGAGAGGGGAAGGCTAGGGATATTGTGTATGACTATTTAAAAGGGAGAAAACAAAAAAATAATATTCTGTGAAAATGGTCCTCGAGGAAGCACAGACCTAGTTTTCATAAGCAGGCTCCGTTTTATCTCCAAGCTCATCACCGAGTTATTAAACCAAAGTGCCCATCACAGCCGAGACAGAAGCACAAAAAATAAAAAAGAGAGGTAGCGTGCATCCTTCGCCGGAGGTCCTGGAGCGCTGGGAATTATCCGCGGTCTTTAACATGTATTTCTAAAATGTGCTCATTAATCACAGCCTTAATGTTGTGTTCCACCAAGTGCTACAAACCCCGATGTTGCCTTCGCCCTGCGATGCTTCTCCACCTGAGACTGTCTCCCTCCACTCCCTTCCAAGTAAATTCTTCCCTGCATTTCAAGACCCAGCCCAAGGCCCTCCTGCTTTCCAAAGTCACCTCTGACTGGCGCGCAAGGGACTGGGCCAGGGAGATGAGAAGCAAGGATTGTGCACGAAGCTACAACGAGACCCTTAAAAGCTCCCTTATGGGAGTATTTCTAGGCTCCTGGGACGCTCTCTCAGTGCCAAAGGGAATGCCACTGAGGATGCGGAGGGTGTCAGGCAGAAGGGGATAGTCGCTAATGGATCACGTGTGTTTTATCTGACTTGCTTTCAGCAGTGGCACCTCGGTTCAGCACAAATCTGCCCACGTGAGAGCGTTAACAGAAGAAACAGTCCGCAGCCTAGGTCTCAAAGGCCCTCGGTGGGCATCTATGCCAGCCGCCCACACCACGTGGGAAGCGCTTTGGCAGCATTCCTGATGGACACAGAGGGGCACTCACACCTCCCAAGGCCGTGGCCGGACAGCTGTGGCTATTCATTCACCTTGATGTTGAACTGAAGCTAGCCTCCCACATGAGCCCCGCTTTGCCCTCTAGACTCTGTACCCTATGCATCCTGAACCACATCATCGACATCATCAACCTGGAGCCTGCAAGCTTACAAAGGGATCTTTCCTGATTGGTTCCTCTGTTCAGCAGCCCCTCCATCTTCGCCAGGCTATGCAGCTGCCTGGCTGCTGACACGTCTGACCAGTCTTTTCAAGGGACTGTCCCAGACTGTCTCGATTGCCCCTCTCACCGTGGCCATGTGTGGCACTCCTTAATTAAATAAGCTTAGGAAGCACCCGAGACAAGTAAAGCTAAACAGATTTCTTTACTAGAGAATGTTTCGGGGCCAAGGCCGTGGTCAAGGGGCTTTTTCTCTATGTTTTCTTTTAGGAGTCTTACAGTTTCAGGCCTTACATTTAAGTCTTTGTTCCATTTCAAGTTAATTTGTGCGGATGGTAAAAGATAAGGATTCCATTTCATTCTTTCTCCTGGGCGTACTCACTTTCCTCAGCATTATTTATGGAAGAGAGTATCCCTTCCCCTTTGTGTATTCTTGGCTTTTTTGTCAAAAATTAATTGACTGTATATCCATGGGTTTATTTCTAAGTGCTTTATTCTGTTCCATTGATCTATGTGATTTCAATGGCAGACTCTCTCGACTACCAGAGCTTTGTGCTGGGATTTGAAATCACAAAGTGCCTTTAGTTGTGTTCTTCTCTAGGGATTGCTTCAGCTATTCAGGGGCTTTTCTGGTTCCATGCAAATTTTAGGATTTTTTTATTTCTGTGGAAATATCATTGGAATTTTGATAGGAATTGCATTGAATCTGTAAATGCTTTGGGGTAGTATGGACATTTTAATGATGTTAATTCTGATTCATGAACACAAGATCTCTTTCCATTTATTTGTGTCTTCTTCATCAATGTCTTATCATTTTTAGTGGACAGATCTCTTACCTCCTTGAAGTATTTTATTCTTTCTGATGCAATTGTAAATGTGATTGTTTTCTTTGTTTCTTTTCCAGAGAGTCTGTTGTACGTATATAGAAATGCAACTGATTTTTATATGTTGATTTTGTATCCCGCCATTGTACTGAATTTGTTAATTAGTTCTAACCGTTTTCTGGTGGAGTCTTCAGGATCACAGACGTGTATACATGATCATGTGATCCGCACACAGAGACAGTGTCACTTCCGCCTTTCCATTTTGGAGCCCTCTTATTTCTTTTTCTTGCCCAACTGCTCTGACTAGAACTTCCAGCATTATGTTAAATAAAAGTGGTGAGAGTGGGCACCCTTGTCTTGTTCCTGATCTTAGCGGGAAAACTTCCAGCTTTTCTCTGTTGAGCGTGATGTGAGCAATGGGCTTGTCATATAGGGCCTTTATTATGTTGAGATACATTCATTCCTTCTACACCTAATTGGTTGAGAGTTTTTAACTATGAAAGGAAGTTAATTTTTGTCAGATGCTTCTCTGCACCTATTGAGGTCATCACGTGATGTTTAGACTTTATTCTGTTAATGTGGCAGATCCCATTTATTGATTTGTGTATGGTGAGTCATCTTTGCATCGCAGGGAGCAGAGGTTTATTTTAAATATGCTCTGGGACTGCCTTTGGGTCTAGAATTAGCATCCAGTTCCCACATGTGAAGCAAGCTCTCTGAGAAAGAAACTTTCAGGTCCAGCGATAGACTTTTCCATTAGAGTCTTAAGTCTTAATAACTCCCAATCACGTTTTACTTCCACCCGGTCTCAGAACGAGACTTGATCAGAACCCTATCTCACCCTGATTCCTGCTTTAATGTCTATTTGATTGGCACCTCCGGGTCTCAGGATCCTGACCCGTAAATGCCACTTGGCACTGGAAGCCCTTCCACCTTCCCGACACGGCTCTTCCCGGCCTCCACCACGTGCACATATTTACTTGTTTTAACTGTTCAGCTACCTCATGAAATAGCTTCCATTTACCTTTCTCATGGTCTCATCAGCCAAGATGCTCCCCCATTACTCCAAACTCCCCTGCACACTTGACCCTCCTGGTAGAAATAGTGAGAATACAGTCCCCAAACATCCATACCCAAAGCATAAAACCTCCACGCCCAGAACTGTCCTCTGCACTACCAGAGAGAAGCAATTTCCTACTCTTTTTGGTCAAGTTTCTGTCCCTTTTTTGGTCAGCAGCTCATACCCATTAAAGGAATATGGAAGATGCAAAAACACTAAGAGAAGAAATGAAAGTTACTTATATACCCACCACTGAAAAAAGAACATGATTAATATTTGGGTTATGTCCTTATACTCTTTCTTAGAGGATAAAGAAATCTTTCTAACAGGAATCCAGCTGCCAGTTCTTAGGTGTGCTGGAAGGTTTAAGTGCAGTAGAAGTTAACATTGCCTCTAGCAATATTCAATTTGTACAACTTATTTCTTATAGAACAAATCTCTTCCAGGAGTAAGAATTTCAAGCAATTTTATACAGAAATTTTAAAATGTTTTCTCACGCGTGTTAATCACATTTGCTGTGCTTCTTGTACTTCTGCCTAATACATTCTGCACCCCAGCTCTGATCTCCTTATGCCCCAACCCACGCTGCTCAGCCACCTAACTGCCAACTTGGATGACTGTCATTGAAAAACTCGCATCAAGTGCCGCTTTGGGAACACCATCAAAGTATACTTAACAATTAAGATGTGTTTATTGATTAAGTACATGCCCCGATCTCAGCTCTATGAGGTGAGCAGGCCCGCAAAGACAGTCCACCTGCAGCAATTAGAAAAGTGGTCGCCAAGTAGGTCCAAAATGAAAATACAGTAGGCTTTCTGTAAAGGGGCTGGTTTGCGTGGTCCAAAGATTTGTGCTGAGCTGGGAAGGCTAAGAGAAGAACCAGCAAGACAAATACCAGCAGAGATTAGAGGCTGGAATGAGCCTTCAGCCAACATTTATTAGATGCCAAGCACGCGCCAGGCACTGAGAGAGAAAGGGGGGGAGAGAGACGAGAATTGCAGCACTGAATGGGGGCTTGCATGTGCCTTGGCGTACAACCGCAGGAAACGCTTCCCTGCAGCGATGCCCTGAACTTAGCCTTGGAAGAAAGACTATGCATCCCCTTGGAGGGCAGACTATGCCCTCCCCTTGGAGGGCAGCATTCCAAGCATGGACCTGGCCAGGGCAAAGGCACCTGCAGCAACGTGACCCTGCAGAGAACAGCACAGGATGTGGGGGGCGGGGGGACAGGGGGCAGCAAGATATGGCCACTGAAGGACACAGGAACCAAACCCTGCATCCCGGATGCGGGGCTGATCAATGTGTACTCCTTAACTGACCCCCGTGAAACCAAATGCTAGAACACCGGGCCACGGACAGACGTTTCCAGAGTTGTAATGAGATAGGAGACCCCGCCCCTACCCTGAAGGAACTCACCGGCTGGTTGAAGAGGCACGTAACCAGCCTGGTGTCCCTCCTAATTTTACCTCCTCCGAGTTGAGGTGTTTCATTTCGATTTTACCTGACCCAACGGCGGCTCTAACTCTTAAAGGAGAGACGGGGGAGTTGACATGTTGGGGACATGCCACCCTCCACAGTTTCTCCTCAGGGCTTTCGCGGAGCACCCCCTCTCTCCCACGTGTCCTCTCTTGAGAAAAAGAGGGGGGAGGCCCCACTTCAGTCAAGCCAGTGTCTGTTGCTCAGTAGCTACTTAGTTCCGCCCGGAGGAAGAGGCTCCACAGCCCAAGGGCGGTCTCCTTGAGCTGAATCAAGGGGCGGACCCAATGGCACCAGAGCCATGGCCATGGCCACTCCCTCCCACTGCCCCTCTCCTTCCAGAATATTCTCTTGGGATCTTGAACTCTTACCCTAGAACCTCCATGTCCCCCCTGCCATGGGCATCTGATCCAGACTTCCTGTTTCCTGACCTTGTCCCAGGACTGCGCTCCGTGCATGGCACACATTAACAGATCAATAAATATTTGTGCGATAACAGGTGGAAGTCAGCTGTCACTTCCTATTTACCACCTCTGCTTCATGCTTTTATCTAATCTCTGTGTCTTTGACCTGGGTTATTAATGTGGCCCCGAGAACACATTACAAATGCACAGCTGCCTTGCCGAGCGGGGCGGTGATATTGTCCGTGACTCTCTGATCTACGCTGATTAGAAACAGCCAGTTACAGCAGCTTATCAGCCAGGACACATGGCCCTTTCCATGACCACAGCCACATTAGTGTATGCGATTCATTCATTCATTGACCGAACATTTATCAAGGCCAGGCTATCTGCCAGGCGCTGAGCTGGGAGTAAGAATACGGAAATGAAAGACACAGGAAAGATGGAAACAAACACATAGAACAGTGTATAATAGAAACGTGGATGCTGCCAGACCACCTGGAGGACGCGGGTGGGACATACTTTGAGAACCAGAGTCCCGGCATAGCAATTGATGAGAAATTAATATTAATAAGAAATTTAAAATATACCTAAAGCACCAGAGGCTTGTTTTCCTCTGCATTTAGGTGACATGGGTGATAGTTCATTAGGGTGGCTGGCATCCACTAAGTAAGCACCCTCCCACCTGTCAGGCCCTGTGCAGTGGGCCACGCTGAGCAGGGAAAGGCTGTGAGGCGGATTAATGCGTGGGGTGAGGGGAGGGGCTACCATTGCACGCGGCCCGTCTCAAGGCAAGATGAGCTGCACCTCGATAGGAAAGTTCAAAAGACAATTAAACCAGTTAAAAAGCAACACAGCTTTTAACTGGGACCGCAGCCGCCTTTCAGAGCCAGGTTCCGAGCAGTGATTTCATCATCACAGAACATCAGACGTGAATTTCGTTTTCAGCTATGCAAATTCCGAAAGAATGTGCATAATGCTTGATGCCTTTAAAACTGCTTTCCCAGTTGTTAATCCAGAGGAGGCTTTCCTGCCACCGGAAACATAAACAGAAATTCTGTTCAAACTCGAGTTCCTTATGATTTTTCCCACTTTCCCCTCAAACACCAGAGCCGCCTAAATCCAAGTGCTTACGGTTGAGGAACTCTAGTAAGTTTAATCGACAAGGTGAATATGTGTGGAAGTTGCCTATGACGGGTCCTTGGGTTCAGCCAGACGTCAGAAAACTAGTTGAATTGACAGTATCACAGGGAGCTACTCTCAGTTCAGACCGAGATCCTTTCAGGGTCTGAGACTTGTGGGTCCTGCATGCCCCGTGTTCCTAGGAGTCCGTTCCCTTTTATCAGATAGTACTAGAAAACAAGGAAATTAGTTCCACCACTTTGTTGTTAAACCTGCAAAAATCCATCTCAATGACTTTCCGCAAAGCAGCTCCCAATGCTACAGAGCAACTCTGTCCTTTCTGGCGTTACTGTAACACGACCCAGAAGGCTGATTCTGCTGTAAATCCAATGTGCAGACAGGATCGGAGACACGGGAGGAGAGAAGACAGGGCGCCGTGCAAGGACACACTTCTCCCCGAACCTTTCCAGTTTGGTTCTTTTTCCATCCCTCTCCAACTTCATTCCGTGGAGCGCGCTCAGTCACTGAATCCCCAGCCTTTCCTGACACCTCAATCTCATGCATTTTAGCAAAAGATTAACCTGACTGTTTGCTTTTCATGCTGAAGCTGTGTTAATACTCAACTCCCTCTAGATTAGGAAAAAAGGAAAAACACACTCCCACGTCCCCCACCTGGCTCCCCGAGGCTCCGGGGTGGCAGTTTCCAACAACATCACCGTCCCTGGGACGAGCTAGCTGCGACTTACCATTTCAGGAGGGCCACGAGGACCACAGACAGGGCCACCGTCAGCATGGGGCCATTCACTTCCACTTTGAGAAACCCCAAGACTTCCATTGTTCCTCAGGGACCCTTGAGGGGTGTCCTCCAGAGGAGCGAGGCCGGCTGATTGCCCTGCCGTTACAAACACCGGGATCCACAGGTGGCAGAAGGAAGAGGCAACCAAGAAAACATCACATCAAGTGGGTCCCCAAAATGTGCTCTGAGTGTCTGCTTGTAAAGAGGAAGGAAGAGGAGGGAAAACAAAGGGTTTCTGTGTAAGGCAGTGAATCAGCAACTTTATTTTCTTGATGACTGCACCGGCAATAAACATTTATGTTAACTTCCCTGGGAAGCAGCGGCCCAGCGGGCCCCGTGTTGGCCAAGAAACAAAATGGTTCAACCATGGATTTCGACTCTGACAAGCGGTCCTTAGAGAAGTATATGAATTTATAGCAAAATGAAGATGTGGGGAAAGAGATTCTACACATCCCAGGAAAACTCAAGGTGGACCTCAGCCTGAAGGAAAATGCCGGCTGCCCTGAGGACATCCATCTCCCAAAGCTCCCATTGGTTCCTGGGGCCTCATGACCTCTCTGGGGTCAGAGGTGACTGGTGGCTGGCTGTTGGTAGATGGTTTGTTGGATCAGACCCAGAATTTTGCCTTAGATTAGCGTTCTCATCCTGAGTTGAAGGATTTCTTAAGGGTCTAAAAGCATGCCCACGGACTCCTGTATGAGTCCTCTGTTCTAGCTCGGAGCTTATCTGGCTGAAGGAGACTGAATCCCTTTTTGCGTGTTAGTCATTGTGTGGCACCTGTAGTACCTGGGCGGGTGTATCCGAGCACACTGGGCCAGGCGGGGGAAGCAGCCGGGAAGAGATGGGGACGTGGACAGAGGCCAGGCAGCACGGAGCCTCGGTGAGAAGCTGGGCTTCATTTCCTGGGCCACTTTGGGTTTTAACAGGGTTGTCTTTATGTGTGTTAGAGTCCTTCTGGCTACGTGGAGAGAACTCCTTGGAACGGAGCAAGAGGGAGAGCAGGGAGGCCATTGAGAAGACTGTTGCGTCCATCCCGAGATGCTGCCGCTCGGACTGCGGCAGGGGTGGAGGTGGGCCGGAGATGAGCTGGAACTATATTTGGGGGCAGATGCAGCATTTCCTGGTGGATGGGACAGGAAGGGGAAGGTGAAAACATGTCCGACTCCCAGGTTCCTGACTTGATCTACGGGTGTCTAGGGTGCCGTGAACTGAGATGGGGAAGATGGGGTCTCGTTGGAAAAATCAAGAAGTTCAGTTTGGGTTTTGTTACGTTTGAGACGCTGGGGAGACATCTGACTGGAGCGTCCCGTCGGAGAGTGATCTCGGTTGAAACTGTAAGTGGCAATGTGAGGAACGACAGTGGCGTTTCTGAAGTACTTCCTGTGTGTTGGCCACTGTACTAACAGCGTTTGCTATGGGTTGACTCGCTTAATCCTCATAAACAACCCACCAAGGTAAAGTTTAATCCCCTTTTATAGACGAGGATGGGAGGTAGGACTCCAAAGCCTATTCTCTTAACAAAAGTTTATGTTTGAACGCAGATGCCATCGATAGACAAATGATATTTAAATCCAGAGCAATAGATGAGCTACAACCACAAGTAAGAGCGTGACCCAGCCAAGTACCAAGCACTTCCCTTTTCTCTGACCATTTGCCCTGCCTCCCTGGCTTGCACCCCTACTTGGGTGTCCCCCAGCAGCTGCACCGCATCTGGACCCCAGTGCTCTACGCTCCAGGCCAGCCCTTTCAGACGTCCCCTCCCCTCTCCCTGTGCCAAGTCTCCTTTGTCCCATCCAGTCAGCATGTACTGAGCTGCTAACAGAGCCCCCTCACAAAACAGAGCTGCACTTCTACCAGGGGCATGTGGAGCGTGATGCTGTGGGGTGTGGAGGGTAGCAAGCTGGTGTGGAGGAAGCAAGTTCATGGCCATGGGCTTTGGCATCGGAAAGACTTTTGATATTATTGGGAGCAGTGTATGTGTCAGAAAAAAAAATTTTCTTTTAAGATTCAAAGGGGAAATGAAAGTGAGAAATGCTGGTTAAGCACTCAGAAGCAAGTTTACTTACTACAGAAAGGCTCTCGGACACCTGGACCTGCTAATGTGCCCGTGAAGCTCCAAGCGTGGGATGCCAAAAGCAGCATTTCCCCAGTGTATGTGACCACCGAGTCCCTCTTTAAAAAAAAAAATCCTGCCCTGGCTGGTGTAGCTCAGTGGATTGAGCGCGGGCTGGGAACCAGTCGATCCCGTTTCGATTCCCGGTCAGGGCACATGCCTGGGTTGCAGGCCAGGTCCCCTGTGAGGGCCATGTGAGAGGCAACCATACACTGCTGTTTCTCTCCCTCTCTGTCTCCCTCCCTTCTCCTCTCTCTAAAAATAAATAAATAAAATTAAAAAAAATCCTTACCCGAGAATATGTTTATTGATTTTAGAGAGAGGGAAAGGAGAAGAGGGGTTAGGAGAGAGAGAGAGAAATATTGACGTGAGAGAGAAATATCGTTTGGTTGCCTCCCACATGCACCCCAACTGGGGATGGAACCTGCAACCTAAGTATGTGCCCCACCGGGGATTGAACTGGCAACCTCTTAGTGTGCTGGGTGGCACTCCAACCAACTGAGCCAACCAGTCAGGGTGACCACAGAGTCCCTCTGAAGGGACATTTATCAACACATCCCAGATGCAGTGTTCTTGGGAACACGCTTTGACTAATGTTGACCAAGCCCATGCCTTATTTATAGAGGCAGAAACAGAAACCCAGAAAGGAAGTGACTGGTACAAAGTCCCTTAGCTGCCCAACAAAGAATCCAGTATCATCTCATTTTCTAGTCTCTGCATCTAGAATATCCTCCTCATATCACCCTGTGGACATGTCACCACACACACACACCTGGCACAGCTGCTGCCCGTTCAGGGACACAGCTCGGAACATTGGCAGCCAGCTCAGAGGGGTTGCTGGCTCCCCTTCAGACACCGCGCTCACTCACTCATTCCTCTGACTGGTAGTTTTGGAGCCCGTCCTGTGTGATTTGTGGTGAGATGACCGCACCCTTTCTATGCTTGCCTCAGAGCATGGATAATACTCAGAGAACTGTGGGCCGTAAATCAACTGAGATGGAGTGGAAGGGTCAGGTGTGAGAGATATCAAGGATTTCCATCAGGAAAGTGACATGATTAAGGATGTATTACAATTTTGTCCAGCTGGTGTGGCTCAGTGGATTGAGTGCCAGCCTGCAAACCAAAGGGTCGCCGGTTCAATTCCCAGTCAGGATACATGCCTGGGTTGTGGGCCAGGTCCCCAGTAGGGGGCATGTGAGAGACAACCACACATTGATGTTTCTCTCCCTCTCTTTCTCCCTCCCTTCTCCTCTCCCTAAAAATAAATAAATAAAATCTTTTAAAAAATTTTTTTTAAAGGATGTATTACAGTTTTGATATCTATGATGCAAGGCAGGGACACTCTGGCCAGGATATTTTCAGGACGAAGGGCAGACTGTTGCAATGATGTTTATCATAATTAAACATTTGACCTTTGTTCTCTGGAATATTTTCTTTTAAATAATATGTCTATTAGAAACAATCAGCCTGGCTGGTGTGGCTCAGTGGATTGAGCACCGGCCTGTGAACTGAAAGGTCACTGGTTTGCTTCCCAGTCAGGGCACATGCCTGGGTTGCGGGCCAGGTTCCTGGTTGAGGGTGTGCAAGAGGCAACCAATCCATGTATCTCTTGCACGTTGCTATTTCTCTCCCTCCCTTCCCCTCTCTCTGAAAATAAATAAATAAAATCTTTAAAAAAATAAAATGAAAACAACTCCACAGAACTGTATAAAACATACCTTTTTCTATGCAGACATAAACATGGGTATATTTTTTGTTTTTCCGGAAACAAAATCATGATACCCATGCTGTTCTGCAAATGGCCTTTTCCACTCACTGTGACGTGCCTGTCTCTCTGCACTCATACCTCGAGATATAAATACATCTTTTACTACTTGGGATTCCACCATATGGGTGTATTGTAATTCGCCTGCCCTTTGTTGAACGGCATTCAAGTTGCTTCCCAGTTTTCCCAACTACAAAGGAGGCTGCAGGGAACATCCTTGGACATATCCCTGTGGCCTTGTGTGAGGATATCCCAAGTGACATTCATAGACGTGGCATTGCCGGGCCCAAAGACGTGCATTCCACAGGTGCCGGGAGGTGCCGCCCTCTGCACAGGCAGCCTTGCTACTTCCTGCTCGAGCCGCGTGCCATGGCCCCACTTGGTCGGACACCCCCCGCAGAGCTCTTCCCCTCTACCCCAACCTACTCCAAGTCTATCTTTTTTTTCTGCCACCTCCAGGCAAACACCTCCCGAGAGTTGGGTCTACTGTTTTGACTTCAGTCTTGTGTTTCTCTTGAAAGCTTTCACTCCATAAATTCCGTGGTATTTCCCCCACGTTCCCTGTGTTTCAGACCTGCCCGTGCAGCTGTCCAAGCGGTGCCTTCCTCCTCTTCGGAAGGTTCCCAGCTGGCCACGGTAAGCCTCATGTCTCCGATGAGGTTGGAGGTACCGGCAGGACCCCGAGTAAAAGGACAACGGAGCATCGCGCAAATCCAGAGAACGTTTACACAGAACCTCAGCGCAGCCTCCGAGCCAGCCTGGGAGGAGGGGACCGGGACTTTCACTCCTCGGCTCCAAGGGGAAGAAACTGCAGCTCAGTGATGTTACAAGACTGACTGGAGTCATACAGTTAATGCACTCCAGCGGCCAGGCTCAGGCCCCCGTCTTCCGGCTTTAAACCCTGTGTTTCTGGGTTTATAAAGTCACTTCTTGTCCCTGGCTGGTGTGGCTCAGTGGATTGAGTGCTGGCCTGCAAACCAAAGGGTCACTGGTTCGATTCCCAGTCAGGGCACATGGCTGGGTTGCCGGCCAGGTCCTCAGTAGGGGGCCACGTGAGAGGCAACCACACATTGATGTTTCTCTATCTCTCTCTCTCCCTCTCTGTCTAAAAACAAATAAAATCTTTAAAAAAATTTACTATTAAAAAATAAAATCACTTCTTGGTTTAAATATCCATAGTTCACCAAGCCAGCCCACAGCTGGGATGTAGTGTGTCCCCGTTTATCCTGGGTGCAGGGTTGCTGAGGACTGATGGAGCAGAGGGAGGATGGTTTGTGTCTGTGGGTGGCGTTATCTCCTTGCAGAAGATACTAGGGCCCTTTTGGGAAGGCGGAAAACCTCCGCTGGCCCCAGACCCCTCAACACTGTCCAGTGTCTTAGGGACTCTGTGGCCCATTTCTGAGAACATGGGGTCAGCTCTCGGGGCCTCATCCATTTCTTCATCCCTTCAGTCAGCAAATCTTTGCGGGACAATGACTAGGCACCAGGCACGGAATCCTGACGTGTAAGGTCTGGGCCTCGCCACCGAGGGGCTCAGCTTCCAGGAGCGGGAAGCAGACGGTGCACATGTAAGTGCCATCAGTGTTGGAGGTACTATGACAGAAGTACCTACAGGCAGGACACAGAGGGGGCAAAAATAGGAGGAAGGAGCCTGGGGAAAGGTTTGAGCCAGGGACACGGAGCCCAGACAGGACAGTGACTGCACCCACCAGGCGACGGTGGACAGATGTGCCAGGCAGAGGGGGCACCTTTAGCATTCGCTCAAAGGCATCGGGAGCTTGGGGCGAGGGGGGAGGGCAGGGAGATGCCCAGGCACCGGGTCACAGAAGGCACTGCGGGCCATGCCAAGGAGTTTACGCTTTACTCCAGGATCAGTGGGAAGCCAGAGTGGGACCTAAACCTGAGCAACAGTGTGACTTGGTTTGCTTTTAGAAGTGCCCTCCAGGAGGCAGACTGGATGGGTTCTACCTGAGATAGGGACACCGGCGAAGAGTCCATTGGTCATCTAGGTAAGAGAGGGCAGTCTGAATACAGCAGTAGGCCTAGACGTGGGGAAGGGAGGACTGGGGTCTGAGATTACTGGGAAGGCAGAATCAACAGTATTTGGTCACTGATTGGGTGTGGCGGTGGAGGAGGGGAGGTGGTTCAGGACAACCCCTCGATTTCTGGCTCCATTGACGGGGCCCATGTGGTGGCATCCACAACAACGAGGACCTGGGAGAAGGAACAAGGAGGGGAAATTACTGTGGTTTTAGCAGTGAGGCCCGCTGGGCGTGAGGCCCCTGGTGGCCACTGAGGTGTCGGTGCTCGGGAGGCGGCCAGGTCTGGAGAGGTCAGGAGAGACAGCCGAAGCGGAGCAGGAGTTTCGAGAGCCCTCTGCCTGTGGATGGGGTGAAGCCATGAGGACACAGCTGGCCCCAGAGAGCAGGTAGAGACTGAGACGTGGGCCCTGGAACAATGTCAGTGAGAGTGGCCTTGTGGGGATAAAAAAAGGAAGACGCTGGAGAGATAGAGGAGGGACAATCGGAGAGAGAGCAGAGGGACCCTATTTCAGTGCTTCAGTGGGGTAGCTTTTTGTTTCCAAAAGAGCTGGGTTTGAATCCAGCCACTTCAGCTCTCAAGCTTGGAGGGTCTTGAGGTGTTATTTAACTGCCCCAAGCCTCAGTTTCTCATCTGTAAAGTGGGGCTCAGTGTCATCCTTCACAGGCCTGTTGGGGGGCAGGTATGAGGTGGCCGTGCAACACACTTGGCAGAGCCGTGACCCGTGGTGAACACTTGTGTGCGTGGTCTGTGATTCTTGTCACCAACACTACAGGAGGACGGTTGTAAAAAGCAGGAGATGTCCAAGGGCAGTGAATGTTACAGAAAGGCCAAATGAGGTGGTCACCAAAGCATCTTAGGACTTGACAGGTGGTCATTACTGCCACCCCCAGAATGACTTCAGTGACGTGGGGCGTATGGAGAGACAGAATGAGAGAAAAGGAGGTCTGGGAAGGACTTATTACCTTCTCTGTCCATCTCTTTGGCCCCATGTCTCCACCGTGGGGGTGGGGGCTAGGGGGTGGCGGACACAGACTTGGACCAGGTAGGGTAGCATCTCCGGGTGCCACTGTCTGTGGGGTCCGTGTGAAGCAAGAACGTCTCCTGTTAGGAGACCTGTGGGAGACAGCAGCCATCTGTGTGCTCCCCTACCCCAGCGATAATGCAGAATTGTCTCTTCAGTGTTGCTATGGAGACGTGGATGGGTTTGTAAACAGTTTTAAGGTCTGTGTCAAATCTTGGTTTTGTGTTGGTTCTAAGGGCAGGGACCATATTTTATATATCACTCTGCCACCGCACCACCTGTCACGCCACAGTCGTGTATACTCGCTTGGCTTCGGTTCACACCCACAGGCTGATCACTCCCAAGTCTCTCCTCCACAGCCCAGTTCTCAGTCCTGAGTCTCAGACTGATGCAGCCAGTTGCCCACTGTAAGGAGAGGCTCTTCTCACAGATTTTCCACAGATGCTACAGAGTTGAAGTGTCTAAAACTAGACTCATAGCTGAAGCCTCTTTTCTCCAGTAACCTCCTGCCCTCTCCCGGGTTCTAGGTTCCCCATCTCAGTGAAGGGTACCTCCTTCCACTCAGCTCCCAAGTCAGAAACTTGGGCTCATCTTTGACTCCCCCTTCTCTCCCGAGCCCGCCACCTCCGCATCCAGCTAATCACCAAGCTCTGTTGGTTCTGCCTACTAAGTCTCTCTCATTCTGGCCCCTTCCCCCTTTAGCCATTCATTCCCTCATTGATTCCACTCCATTTCGCTGACTCCATAAGTGTATTGGCATCTAGTCAGGGTTAGATACTGTTCTAGGCAATGCAGATACCCTGGGGCGGATCGGCAGACAAGCTAGATTTCTGATCTCATGGAGCTCGCATCTAGAGAAGGGTCCCCCCAAATCGCACCTCTATCTCACCAGATTGCAACGGTCTCCTAAGAGCCTCCCTCCTCTCATTCATTCACCGACATTGATTTGTTGAGTTTGTGCTGCATGTGCCTGGAGAAGGTAGGGAAGGCCAGCGTGGCTGGGGGGCATCGAGCAAGGGAAGCGTAAGACGGGATGATGTAGGAGGGTAGGGGGGATCAGAACACTGAAGACCTGGTGGGTCGTGTGAGAAATGTACTGTTTCCTCCCAGAATGAAAGGAAAGCCGTTGAAGGGAGGGCTTGCAGCAGGGAAGTGACATGATGTATCTAGGCCGACCCTATCCTACCTGGTTTCATTATTAAAATGAGCGTGGAGCTTATTAGACGGCGATCTAACATCTACACGTCGGCAGCGTCCAGGTGCCCTGATCGCGCAGTGGGGGCTCTGGACAGGGCTGCCGTTCAGGGCTGTGTGTTTCGTTGGAAGGCGGGGACAACTTGTCAGGCACCGGCTGCTCCTGATGTTGTGATCAGACAATGGCCTGTCCTATTTCCTTCACATTTCAGCCCCTCGATCAATTCATGTCACCCATGATCTCAGCTTGTCAGATGTTAGCACTTCCTAAATTGTCATCGAGTCTCTCCTGGCACTCCCCGCGGCTGAGTGCATCTGCATGTTGACGATGAGGCGTAGTTCTGCTGTGAACATGGAGAGTCAGCAGATGGCTTGACTGCCTCGAGGCAAGTCTTGGAGCTTCCAGGCAAGCTAGTGCCTGGAACAGCATTTCTCACCTCCTAGTCACGGGGTGGGGGGTGTGGGAAGAGATTGTGGAGACCGACTGCCTGCCCAGAAAGCAGAATCCAGAAGCCACAGAGTTTGGCAGCAGACCGCCGTGGTATTCCAGGCAAGTCGGCACCCCTGCAGCCCCGAGGCAGAGTGGAGAGGGCACTGTGACAAACGCATGGAGCCCAACATGGGGGATCCCCAAAGCAGAAGCCAGTCGGAAGTTTTGGCAGCAGGTGCCTTCAAGGAGCAGGTAGGAGGATCTCAGTCCCCAGAACGGCAATATAGAAATAAGAATTGAGTCTTGGGGGTCGGGGGTGGGGAGGGGAGACCAGACAGAATAAGGGTTGTGACAAGGACCTTCCAATCTCAAGGGCTTGATGCTATAGAAGTCTATTTCCCACTCACCTAACAGTCCAAATGCGGGTACTCTGCGGGCGGCTTACCTGGCAGTGATTTGGGAACACAGGTTCCTTCAGTCTTGTGACCACTCCACCCTCCGCCATCTACTGCCCCTCAGATGCCTCTGCTGGGTCATCGGCAACCAGCTAGCCAATGGCGGGGGCAGGGGGGGGCGGGGGATGAATCCATAAATATTCCTACAGTTGGGAAAAAGTCCAGCCATTGTTAACGTAACGAGAACAGTTTACACAACATCCATGTAACCTGGCAGCCAAGGAGAGTGGACTGGAATGCACACGCGTGAACAATGACGACTTCACTGTACTAGTCAGTAGGGGCGGTAGCTGCCATTGAGTGAGCAAGTGCACTGTGTGGCCATCACATTCAAAATGACTGAGCGAGCAGAACAATGAGTCTGCAAACTTTTGTGTTAAGCTTGAACGTTCCTCCCCGGAAACTATTTGGATGATTCAGAAGGCTTTCGGGGACAATGCAATGAGTGCCATGCAAATAAAAATGTGCCACAAATGCTTCAAAGATGGTCGAGCATCTTTTGAAAGTGACCCACGTTCTGGAAGGCCCGCAACAAGCAGAACACCTGAGAGTGCTGAACATGTACGGGCTGCAGTCAACAAAGATCAGCAACTGACAGTGTGAGAACTAGAAGCTGATCTGGGGATTCCAAAAACTACTGTGTCCAACATTTTGACACAGGATCTTGGCAGGAAACGTGTCATGATAAAATTAGTTCCATGGCTTCTGCTACCAAAGAGGGCAGAAGGGACATCGTGCTGCTGTTGAGAGAACTGTGTGAGGTCCCAAGGTGCCTACTTCGAAGGGGACTGAGGTGTCATTGTCCTACACTGTTTCTTATATCTTTTTCAATAAATGTCTCTATTTTTCATGATGTATGGTTGGATACTTTCTGGGCAGACCTCATCATGTAGTGTGTGTGTGAGTGTGTAAGGTTTTTACAGGTCAGACCTGGAAGTGGTACTAAACACTCCCAACCTCATTTCCTAGGCCACGCCTACCTGGAAGGTCCTAGCTCCCTCCCCATCTGCACTGGTCTGTATGCTGAGGCCCCAGACTGCCTATACCTGGGCCCACCTGAGTTAGGGCAGGCTGTGTGCCAACCTACCCCTCTCCTAACAGGCCAGACTCCTGCTTGCGTGTTCTCAGCACTCAGACGGGACGTCACCTCCAAGGAAGGCTCCAAGACCACCCGCGATGATGCATCGTACCTCCGTGTCCTGCTGTGGACCCCAGGCTTTCTCTATTGAAGTTGCCTGATCGATTGTATGTTCACACTCTAGATGTAAACTTCTTGAGAACAGAAACTGTCTCTGATTCAACGGTGTATCCACAGTGACTAGGAGAAAGCCTCCCTGTCACGCAGTAGGTGTTCAGGAAATGTTTGTTGAATGAATGAGTGAGTTCTGCCTGTGTTTCAGGTAGCAGCCACCAGGTGGCAATAGTGCTCTTTGGGTTAAGAAGGTAGGTGTTACTGCTCTCTCTGGGAGAACACCTGAAATAAACGGAGGTTTGTTCCCACAGTCCAAGCACTTGGTTAATCTTCTATAAAATATGTCGGTTAATTAAAGTAATCACAGAATCATTTCTCAAGTTAGACTAAGAAAAATATAACAAGTGCAATACCGTAAAGAAAGGAAGAGGTAGAGAGAAAGCACGCTGGAGCCCTGGAGTCCTTGGTACCTCTCCTCCACGAGACCTCGGTATGGTGCTATTTATCTCAAAGACCCCAGAGTGTCCACTCAGATGCCCGAGCATGCACTGTTTCTGAAGCTGTCCCAGCCT
Organism: Micronycteris hirsuta; assembly: GCA_004026765.1. NCBI lineage: Eukaryota > Metazoa > Chordata > Mammalia > Chiroptera > Phyllostomidae > Micronycteris > Micronycteris hirsuta. The sequence continues at coordinate 26,323 of PVJI01009544.1, forward strand.
GACACCCCAGCAGCGGCCGGTACCTGTTCCGGGTTCACTGGCTCTAATTTTACTTGCTTATCTTATCAGGGTTCTGCCAGCAGACCAGTTTGGCTGCAGCAGAGGGTTCATAAATAAGGCTGGTGACAGATAAGGCTGGAGCGGCCGGGAGGGGCCCGCAGGAGGAAGCCCTGGACGCCAGGCCAGGGAGTGTGGACTTTACCCGCCACGCCGCAGAGCAGCGGGGGTAGAGGCTTGTCGCGCGCATCCAGGGGCTGCATGTGCGGGCAGGCAGGCGGACCTGCACGTGTGTGCACGGGGAGGGAGGGACATGCACTAAGTGCGGAGACGGACACGTGATGGGGGCTGAGGGGGATACTGAGGCAACTGAGGCAAGGGAGACCCGCGGGGGGATCTCTGTAGTAATCCAGGAAGTAGGACCAGGGCCTGAGACCAGTGGAGGGCAGGGATGGTGGACACTTGGTGGCTTCAGCAGCTGTTCTGCAGGTAAATCCACTGATTGGAAGGAGAGGAAGAGGAGAGAGCCTAGAAAGCAGGCCTGCGGTGGGCTCAATCCTGACTCTGTGCAAATTAGAGAAAGACGTGTCTTTCCCGGGGACTTGGCTTCTGCAAAGCCCGGAGGTGAGAGCGCCCCTGGAGTTATTCCGCACCCACCCTGCTCAACAGCAGCCCTGAGAGGAAGGCTCCAGGTTCCAGCCTGGGTGAGGAAGACGGGGGTGGTGTGGGGGGAACCCCTGAGAGGGGTGGGGAGGATGCCCTGACAGCTGGTGTCAGGAGAAGCAGTGCCCTGAGTTTCCTGCGTCTCTAATGCCGTGGTTCTCAGACCGTAGCGGGCGTCAGGCTCACATGGGGGGTTGGTATTAGAGCACAGATTGCCAGGCCCCGCCTCAGAGTTTCGGGTCTGGGAGCTCTGAGCGGGGAGGCTTGCATTTCTACCAAACTCCCCAATGCTGCTGAGGCCGCTGTTTTGGGATGGTGCTTGGGGAAGGGTGCTTCGCGCCCGCAGCTGTGCATTCAGTGGGAGATTTTACATGCTGAGAGCCCTTCCCAGATCAGAATCCAGGGTAAAGAACATAGGCCCCCTCCGCCTACACGGGAGTCAGAGCCAGCACCTCTGGGGTCACCTCAGGTCAGAAGGCGCTGCTGTGGGTGAGGGGCAGGGCATTAGCACATTCTCCGGCTTCCGTTTATGACTTTTCACCATTCTGCCTCCTACACCCTCCCTTTCCCCCCAAACAGGCCTCAATTTCCCCTTTTTCTCTGAGAGGTGTGACCCCCCTTCTCTAGTCTAGTCCTCCCTTGGGATCAATGTGAACTAGGTCCCATTAGGTTCTTTCACCACAAACACTTCACACCACAAACATTTCACAATTTTATTTAATTTTTTAGAGAGAGGAGAAGGGAGGGAGAAAGAGCAATATATGGTTGCCTCTCACATGGCCCTCACTGGGGACCTGGCCTGCAACCCAGGCACGTGCCCCGACTGGGAATCGAACCGGGACCCCCTGGTTCCCAGCCCGCGCTCAATCCACTGAGCTACACCAGCTGGGCCTTTTTCTAGCTCTTATTCCAGAAATTTCTATTCTGCATTTCCTGTGGGCAGGTCATGCTGCTTACCACAGACCTGCTCACCTGCTGGAGAGGGGCTACCCCTCCCCTGCCCCCCTTCTCAAGGTGACCTCAGCCCTGGTCCCACCCCTGCACTTCCCGGCACCCAACCAACTGTCGGGAGCCAATGTGTCTTATCTCCCGATAGGGTTATCTGAGGTTTTGCAAGAACTAGAAGTGAGTCCTTTCTCACAATATGGTAGTGAGCAAGAGGTAACAGAAGGTGTGCGTGGGATAGAAGTAAATATGGCTCTGAAATTCCCCATAATTACATAATGGAGAGGTGTTGCCAAGGTAAATTAATAAGAAAACAGTTGGGTGATGTTTACCAACAAAATCAGCTCAGGGTGAGTTATTTATTCCCTGCTTTTTCTTTCTCGAATGAACCTTGAGTTGGAAGACAGTTGCCCCCACCCCCTCAGCCGCGGCTTGCTATCTACATTTTCAGTGACCTGTGGTCAAGCGCGTGGAGAATTCCAGAAGTAAACAATTCATAAGTGTTAAACTGCATGCTATTCTGAGCAGCGTGATGAAATCTCATGGTGCTCTGTCCCACCCAGGACGCGAATCATCCCTTTGTCCGGCGTCACCAAGCCTTCTACGCTCTGCCCATCAGTCACTTCGTGGTCACCGCTGTTATCAGATCAGCTGTCGAAGTCTCGCGGTGCTTTTGTGCCAGTCACCCTGCCTTCGCTTCATAAGGGCCCCCAAGTTCAAGAGTCGTGGTGCTGGCAATTTGCACGTGCCCAAGAGAAGCCACCAAGCACTTCCTGTGAGTGAACAGGTGGGTGTGGATCAGGAAAAACCATAGCGTGTACAGGGTTCAGCACTATCCGCGGTTTCAAGCATCCACTGGGGGTCTGGAAGCACATCCCCCACGGATGGAGTGGGACCACTGTCATACATCTCAAAAGTGGCAACCTCTTCGCGAAGTGACCACATTATTCTGTTTGGTCAGGCTATCTAGAAAATGGGAAAATTGCCAAGGTAAGGCTTGGGAGCTACACAGGGGCTTCTCTGACCACTGGCTGCTTTGCTAAACACCTCCCCGTCTGTCTGTCTGTCTCTCTCTCTTCCACGTGTCTTGTCTTTCCATCGGTTCTGCTCCCTGCGCTGCTCTCACAGCATTGGAACAAGAGGGCCGGGCCCTCATCTCCAGCCCACAGTCTCAGTGGCTGCCTTGCGGTTGCATTCTCTGACATCAAAGCCCCTGGAGGCAAAACAGAGATCCAAATCACATTCATCGTCCGCACCACGTAGGCACTTCCCCTTCTCCCAGTGAGTTTTGTGAATTGGCCAAGCCCGTTTGGGTTTCAGACAGGACTTAGGCTCGCAGCTGGGTGAGAATGGATTCGAGATGAGCTCTAGGCCCAGGGAAATTGCCACTCAGGGACGCCAGGCTCCAGTCAAGAGGACAGAATTCAGGGTCTGGTGAGGACTCCGGATCAGTGCCAAGAATCACTATTTTTGGAAAAGTCTGAAAAGTCACCATCTTTGGAAAACCAAGCAGAGGCTCTAAGCACCTAACCTGGCCATCTACCCTCCTAGTATCCCTCACTCTGCTTGAATTCCTCCAGGCCCAGGGAGCTCACTCCCTTGTGAAACAGACCTTCTCCTGTTGCCTAGACCAAAGCCTGCATCAGATTTTCCAAAGGCCATATTTTCCCACCAGTACTGGGTTTCCCACATCTGTCCTTTCATGTGATAGTGACAGTCACCCTGTGATTTAGGCAGGGCCATAGAGTGCCCACTTGACCAAGCAGTTCCACACAGGCTCGGCCAGGTTCCGTGAACCTTGGCAAAGGCAAGACTAGAACTCTAGCCGCTCAAGTCCTGGCCCAATGGGGTTCCCATCACATAGCTTTGCCGTCGTGTTGAGAGCAGTCCAGTGTCCAGCTTTCTGAATCCAAAATGCACCAACCAGCTAAGCTTCCCAGCAAACCTGAATGGGAAGGTGAGGGTTGGAACCATGTGCTCCAAACTTGAAGAACAAAGCAATTGCCCAGCTTGTGTGCCGAATCTATGGGGAAGCAAGCTGAGGGTCAGAGGCAAACTTGCCCTTCACAATGCTAGGTGGAGTCAGGGGCTGCTTCTTTCTACTTAGAGGGTTCTTCTGTTGCGAAGGGGTGTTACATCTCCACGTTGTGCTGCTTCATCCAAGATAGCTGGGAAGCCAAGGGGGTGCTGGTGGAGAACAGAGTCAAAGCCACAGGAACAGTCCAAAAGAAACCCCCGTCCACGGGGGACGAGATAGAGGCATAGAAACCAGATCCAACCAACAGATGGGCATCCAAGACTTCGCTTGTGTAGAGCAGAGAAGACACGGGAGCTGGGACCTTCCCATTTTGCTTCACCTCATTCGTCCTGGCTGGCTGGGAGCCTAGTGTTCTAAGTCTGATTTATACCTGCTTTTGGCAAGAAAAGGTGTATGTTCATGTCCATCTTCACTGAACCTAGTATTTGTTAGCACTGAACACAGTTATAAAGATCTAGACAATCCATAGTCTTAAGTTCTAGGGTTTCTGTCACAGGTAAGGTGACTTCAACTACATAATTAGGAAAAAAACAGGTATGTGGGATTCAGGAAACAAATCCAGGCTCTGAGGATAGTCCACAAGTCTTCAACGGGTGTTACTATTCAAAAGAAGCGGGATTGTGAAGTAACTAAACATTCAGACAAACCTAAGGAACACTGGACTTATTCTTTCATCTCAAAGACCTTTCAGGAAGCCAGAAGCAGTCCAGTGGGCGATTCGTTTTCCTTGGCCCCTTCACCAGAAGCATGTCTCCTTGGCCAGTGGGCAGCCAGTCCTTGTGGGGTGGTAAGGAATGACTTACACATGAAGGAAATGAGACTAATCTTCCAACGGGGGAGTTGAACACATCCCAAAGGACATCACTGGCCCAACGCTGGGAGGTCTCTGGAACACAGCATACTGGCGGAGTGGATGTGAAAGGGCTTGCCCAGCGTGTTGTTCTTCATTCATTGTCTTCGAACACAATGGCCCCTCCTCAGAAGATTAACCGAGTGGCCTGTCAGATTCTCTGTGGATGTTCAAAGCACTGTGGATGAGACAGAGTGACTGTCCGTGTTCCATGGGAAGCTGATCTGGTGCACTGTTCATCAGGCAGGAACGTCGGAGCTCTCCGTCCTTTCTCTGCTAAGTGGGGATGGGATGTGGGATGGGATACATGATACATCCCACCTCCGCTCCTTCCTTCATGTCCCTCCTACCCCTCTGAAACCAGTCTCTAAGGAGAGCGCCATCCACAAAATGAAATAGAAGGCAAACGACATGTTTTTGCATGTACACATGGAGAACGCAAAGGAAATTGACTTCCTTATGTTTGCCTGAATGTCCTAAATCTAGAATGAACATGTATTATTATTTTTTAATCCTCACCTGAGGAAATGTTTATTGATGTTAGAGATAGTGGAGGGGGGAGAGAGAGAGAAATATCAGTGTGAGAGAGAAACATCAGTCAGTTGCCTCCTGTACACACCCCGCACCCCAACTGGGGATCGAACCCGTGACCTTTTGGTGTACGGGATGATGCTCCAACCAACAGAGCCACCCGGCCAGGGCTGTGTTACTATTGTAACAGGGGGAAAAGTTCTGGAAAAACTTTAGATTTGAGCTGCAGTCATCTGATACAACAATAAATGTACATGGTGTTCATTCCTGCCATCTCAGTCTCTCTGAGAAGCCCACCTCAAGGATGGGGGTGCATATCACCTCCCCCCACTCATGCACATTTACCCAGTAGGAATTCATCCTTGGCCACAAAGTATAGAACATTTCAACGTAATTATCTTTGCTCTGGAAAGAGCTTCCATCTAGCCTCTTATGGCCAGCTGGGAAAAGAGAGCTCTTTTAACATTCCTATATGCTGCTGTTTTTCAAGGATGGTGATAAGAAATAAACATAAGGTATTGAATTTCCACCTGTGGAAGACTATTCTATGGCATGAATTCCAGTTATGCCAAGGCCAGCACTTGAGAGCCTTGACTTTGGACGCTAGAAGCCATCGAGCCCCAGATTTATGACCGTTCCCGTGTCTCAACCACCTGCCCCAGGCACATCCCTGAAGTTTATGAGATACAATTTCCTTAAAGAGTGCAGGCCAGGAAGAGCAGGGTTGAAATATTCCACCTGGCCAGAGACGCTGTCGTGTGTAGATTAATTTAAGGCTTTGCTGATGTTAGTCAGGGTATTTCTCATCCACAATAGAGTATTTTCCACACCATCTGAAGTATATTATAAAGCAGTCATCTCTTGTTTGAAATGCTCAGAAAGTAGCCCTCACCAAAGGTCATTTGCTATTTCCATCTTTAGGGTTAATTATTCCTGTGGCTCTTGTCTGAGTGAAAAGTTCTCCTTTTTATTTCTTCCCTTTTTTTTTCTTTCACAATTAGTTATCGAGTCTGTAGACCATGTCTAGATGTTTCCTCCAGAAGTAAGTTCCACAGTGTCCCATTCCAAGAGCCATAATCATGCCATCAAGTCATTTCCAGTCCAGAATCGTCCAGAACAGACAGAGCCCATCCTCCTAAGATGTTAGTCTTTCAAAGACAGGCAAAGAGAGCACACTCTCTCCAGTCTGTCCTTGCCAAGGAGGATAATTTGGCTTTCAGACCAAGGATGAGGCATGGTTCTCTTTTGAAACATCAACCGGGAACAGCTCCCCACTCACTCAAAGCACACCTTTGCTCGTGAATCTTAGACTCTTGGGAAACATCTGTCCACCACAGCTATGACCTGTCATCCCGTGTGACAAAAAGTCACCGGAGGTGCAAAGTCTGTATAGACGTGTCTCCATGTGGGCGGGACATAATGTTTCCCTGTAAGAGGAGATTTTAAGAATCCTCAATGTTTTTCTGGCTGAATCTAGTCAAAAAGTAAATTCTTTCAAATTCTACTTACTTCAGTCTTTTGTTTTTGCTTTTCAGACTGGTATGTGTGTGTAGATAAAACCTTAAAGATGCCAAACTTTTCTTTAGGGAGATAGTAAAATCGCATAGTTTTCAGAATCACATAATTCCCGTGAGCAATGGACCCAGGCTAAGGGGCCTAGTTTGGGTATGTGCAGTTGTGTTGGTTTTCACTCTGTTATGATTTGCTTTTAAATATTAATTTGTGAAATATACATCTTGCTAAGATTGTAGTCTGCTCTGGAGAGGTGACTACCGATTTTGCTCTTGCTTAATGGAATTGTTGAATCTTCTTGGAAAACACAAAGACTCCGTGATAGAGATGTATTATCCCAGTGAGGATAGGCAGAGTCACCCTAGTGACGGATAAAATAACAATTCTAGAGAATTCGCTGCTGCCCCTCCTCAGTGAGGGCGGAGCTAAGTTCTGGGTATGTGCAGTAATCTAAGTGACTCAATCTAGGTGGCTGCCGCCTTTGGGGTTAATCAGCCTCAACACCATGAGTGACTCTAAAACCCCTGAGAAACTAGGGTCTAGGTTATAAAGATGACAAGCATTCATTTGAAAAACTGAAAAAAACATTATCAGTACCATCAGTATATTTACAGATTCTTTTTCCTTGGATCCATCCCCTGGCTAATACGACACCGGTTGCAGAATAGATGCTCAGTCGCCGTTTCGTTCAGTTCAGGGAGCACTTCCTGGTGGGCTGTTCTGGTTCTCCATCCATCAGAGTGATGATTTAAAATGTTATTTTTCATTCAATAAAAAGAGACTAGGTCTGAGCACAGAGGGCTGAAGGGTGTCAAAGGTACAGCTGCTTTCAGTGATCCCTTTCCCACAAGTGGTGAATTTGCGTCCTATAGACTGTTAGTGTGAGCTGTGACGGTCGTGGGCATGGGGACTCCAGGTCTGGGGACTCGTTGGGAGAGCACACCCCCTCCTGCCTCCAATACATGTGAGTGAGCTACACATACTTGCAAATGCTCTCGTGTGCTTGGTCAGTCGCTCCAACCAACAAGCACCGTTTTCATGGAGACCTGGCCCTTCCCAGAGTGAGTGGGAAGGGAGATGGAGGAGGACAGGACGCGGCCCACAGGAATGGCAGCGTGGGTGCAGATGGAAAAGGAGCCCAGGAAGAGGCTCATCTGGAGAACCTCTGATGAGAATGAAGCATAATGCAAGACAAGGGAGAAGAGGCAGGAGAGAGAGAGAGAGAGAGAAGGGAGGAGAAGAAACATCTAGAAAGAGGAGCAGTGCACAGGAGTTCAACCCCCACTCCCCAGAAACCACTGAACAGACCAAAAAAATTTTTTAATAAAAATAAGTGGAAATCCTGCTCCATGGCAGGGAAGTACAAAAATCTGCCACATAATTGTCAGGAAAAAACCAAACCCAAAACCCTCTAGGGATATGTTCTAGATACTGAGGTGAGAGGGAACCAAAATGAGAAGGAAGGCCACAGTGAGAGTCACCAGCGAACGTGTGTGTCGGAGGGTGGAAGTGGCCAGACAGACCCTTGGGTTCTGCTGCTGGCGATGGTGGCAACAGGCCCCTGGAGAAGCAAGCACCCCCCAGTCCAAGCTCGGTAGTGTGTGTGTCTCAGACCCAGGGAGGAGGCATGGCCGCCCCAAAAGCAAAGCCCTCAGGCAACTGGGCTCCTCCCAGACGTGGCAGGGATACTGCCTAAACTTAGCTGAGATACCTGATTTGGCCATTTCAATTTCAACTGACACTGTTGGAGGAGGTCATCAGGAGGATGTGACCCACCCTGGCCCAGGAGCTCAGTTGGTTAGAGCATCATCCTGATACACCAAGGTTGTGGGTTCAATCCCCAGTCAGAGCACCTATAAGAATCAACCACTGAATGCTTAAACAGGTGGACCAACAAACTGATGCCTGTCTCTCTCTCTCAAAATCAATATTAAAAAAAGAGGACGTGACCACTGGTTGACACAAGAGCAGAATCAAAGCAACTGGGGGCTCCCCCATCCCTGTCCTTAAAATATCCATTCTGCCGACCGTTCACACAGTGGAGATGTTTTCAAGGACGCAGCCTTGACGTAGTAAGGTGCTGTTGAGACCATCAGGACTGAATACGTGGCTGAACCCCGTTAAGGCCTCTATATAAGCTGAAGTTCTGTGAGAGGAGGGCGGGGTCAACTTGTCTTGCAGAGCCCAAGACAAGCCTCGCGAGTTAGGTTCCTGGCCCCCTACCCATCTGCCTCTGTCTCTCCCTGCCCTCCGTGTATGGGGGAGGGGGCAGGTTGTGATCCAACAGGCACAGGGAAGAAACAGGCATAAATGCAGAAAGTCTACAGAAGCAAGGCAATCTAAAGTAGAAGTTAAGAATGTGGATTCCTGAGCTGACCGTTTGGGTTGGAATCCCGGTTCCACTGATGATTTGCTTGGATAATTGGATAATTTACTCAACTGAGCCTCAGTTTCTTCAGCTATAAAATGGAGAAAATGCTCAACTACACCTCATGGAGTTATTGTGAGGGCTGAGTAAAGAAATACATGTAAAATGTTTAGAACAGGCCTGGTACCTAATGGGACCAATTCTGATTCTGGTTCTGGTTCTCTGATAGGACATCCCACAGCCCCGCCTCCCTCCTACACCGATCGGTCAGGCTGTTGGATCATTGGCCTGGTCTTAGTCGATGCACCAGTTTAATAGATTTAATAGATGCTAATAAATTTCAGGTAAACCACGAAAAATCTATTCACCTTAATTTTTAGTGACCACATAGTCAAGGTAGATTTTGTCTGCCTTCCAAAATAAATGAAGAGGAAATAAAAAATAAATGCGACCTATGCAATAATTCTGTAACGTGAATGAGGATCTGCATAGCACTCAAGAAATGTTAAAACTGCATACTTTTTAAAAAAATTACTACAGGAAACAGGAGTGAATTTTAAACCACATTTAAACTACATTTGATGGAAGGAAAAAGAAAAATCACGGTCTGCATGAAATAAAAGGTAAAAGTGATATGAGAGAACATTGTGAGATGGGAGTTGTCAGAGTTAAGAAAATAATAAAAGAAAACATTTAATGACATAGCAGAATTTTAAATTAACATAGTCAATGGTTCGATATGATACAGAAGAAAAATCAGTCAGTGAAAAGAAAGGCAAGCTTGTGGGTTTGATTCCATAATACAGAAGAAAAGAACCAACAGATCAAAATCACCAAGGTCTATGGATGTCGATTATGGACAATGGAAATCCAGTTTTGAATGAGAAGGGGGAGAAAAGGACCAAAAGAAATATTCTTCTTCTAATAATAATATAATAATGTAAAGATATTAGAAAAGAAAACCTTAAGTGGAAGCAAGACCTGCATTCATAAATCAAAGCTCATGACATGTCAGGCAAAATTAAAAAGAGAACGAAATTTAGACCTACTCTGTTGATGCTTTTTTTTTTTTATCCTCCTCCGAGGGCATTTTTCTTCACTGCTTTCAGAAAGAGAGGGAGGAAGAGAGAGAAACATCGTTTTGAGAGAGAGACATCCATTGGTTGCCTCTCCTATGTGCCTGGACTGGGGCATAGACCTACAACCCAGGTATGTGCCCTGACGAGGAATCGAACCCACAGCCTTTTAGTTACGAGATGATGCTCCAACCAACTGAGCCACAAGGGCCAGGGCGATACTGTTGACTCTCCAGGGGAAATTCAACAATAATGTAAAAGGACCACTACAAAGAAAACCTCATTTTATTTAAAGTTATGGGAAATGTCCTTGATTAGGAGGAATTCCATTGCAGAGATGATGACTTCCCTCAAACTAACTACAATTAATGCCATCCCAAGTAAAATCCCAGTGGGATTATTTTGGAAACTTCCTAAAAACCGTTTCTGAAATTACTTTGGAGTAATAAAAACATTGGATAGGACGGACTTGAACACAGGGAAGGCATAGGTGGGAGTGAGGAAGCACAGTTAGGGATGAACTGCTCTGAGGGCAGATCGGTACGGGAAGGAGCAGAAAGATGGGGCTGAGCCCTGTGAGAGTTTCTGTAAGTAAAAGAAAAGGTCACACCGTTCAGCAAAGGCTGACAGTTTAGGGCCATCAGGGTGCTTTTTGGAGGGTAGTAGGTCGAAGGGGGACTATTCCGTCTGCAAAGTCTGGAATCATCAAGAAACATAATAACAATTAATAATAAAATAGAATAATGAATAATAACATCAGTAATAAAATAGTAATTATACTGGCTTTCATGTAGTGAGCATTTGTGCTGAAGTTGGAGAAGTGAGGGTCAGCACGTGGGTCCGGGCCCTCTCGGGACTGAGAGCCCAGTGGGCAGGCAGACAAAATACAAGTAAGTGAACAGAGTGACGGCAAATGGTGATTGACAAAGGCTGGGGGGAATAACCACGGTAAGAAGAATAATGGCGGGAAGTTGGAATGACAGTCCTTACGGAGGTCCAGGACGTCTTCCCTGAAGACGTGCTATTGGAGCCAAGACCCCCGAGGTGAGAAGGAGGCTGTTCAGGAGGTAGCAAGGAAGGTGGCCAGGCCATGCGGTGGGGAGAGGGCCTGGGGTCGGGGGGAGCAGGGAGGACGTCAGGCAGGACTTCGGAGGTGCCAGCAAGGATTTTGGATTTTTATCCTATGAGCAGTGAGAAGCCACTGGAGGGATGGCAGGACCTGATTTGCATTTTTAAAGATTATGTCTCAGGCCGCTGAGTGGAGAACGGATGGGGAGTCAAAGGGGACCGCAGCGAAGAGCGAGGAGGTTGTTGCAGGAGTCCCGACAAGAGGTGGCATTGACCTGAACGCGGGTGGTGCCCACGGAGATAAAAAGATGGAGCTGAGCAAAGGCCCAGAGTGAGCCCTGCAGGGCTTGCTGGTGGATGGTTGCAGGGACAGGGAAGAGGGCGCACAAGTTTGGGGCTTGGAACCTCGTTGTGGGGGCTCCCCACTGGAGAAGGGTATGTGCTTAGAGGGTGGCAGGAGATTTGCAGATGACAAGTCAAGCGGGGCAGGTGTGGCTGGCAGCCAGGGGACCCTCCTGGGCTCTGAGACTCACCCAAGTGAAAGCGATGGTAAAGACGTTGTTCTAGAAGGTGATAGAAGGGACGGAGGTGGAGGCCAGTAAGTGAGGACCTGGGCTTCATTCAGGGCTGTGACCATGGCAAGACCAAGAGATTTTGCAGAAATGTTTGGCAGCCTGTGGAGATAAAGAAGAGGGAATCAAAGGTGAGGCAGGCGAGGAATCGTGCCAATGTCTGAGAGCCGGGCAGGTGAGGGGAGGGGGCTGTTTCTGAAAACGTTTTAAAACGACCACAGGGCTCCCAGACAATAACCACAGTCCCAGAACTGGAACCAGACTGGACGCCGCATGGGCCCCGTCCTAGGTGACTGAGCGTGATTCCTTCTTTCGCACTTGGATTCAGCATCTTCCAAAACTTGGAATACAGCGACACACGCTTAACATTCAAACTGCACTCACTAGTCCAACCACGCTCGGTCTAATTAATCTTCCTTTGGAAATTCAGAAGTTCCCTTCAGGCTCTCGATTACCGTTAGGAACAGAAATGATCATTGGTGCGAAACCACCCCATCTGAGTCAGAGCTACCATGGCCTTCATATACGAAATGCACAAAGCATTTCGGATCTCCTGGCTACAAAGCTTTCTCTTCTCACACTTTTGGAAATTTCCACAGATTTTTTTTTTTTTAGTGTTAGCACAACTGACTAACATTTCCTTTTCTGCCTGTGCTTTCCCCACAGAACTTAGAAGCCATATGGCAGGCAGCTAATAACGTGGTTTGCAGAACAATGTACCTGGCTTCCTTAGGAGCACAGTGAAAACTTGGCTCCGCCCACTGGGTCTCCCTGTTCTCTCCCTCCTCTGCCTCCCCCGTCCGCTGGCTTCCATTTCTTCTCTTCCTCCCCTTCAACGCCTTCTCTGCCTGCTTCACCGACTTCTTGCTTTCCCTCCTGGCTGTCTCAGTGTGCCTGCTTCATCCATCTTCTCCCCCATGGAGCTCAGAGATTCAAAACAGCGCTTGCTTGCATCTCACTGTCTCAGCCATGACTGCCCTCCCTGACTTCTGTCTGTTAAAGGAAAAAAAATCTTGTCCTCTAAGCTTCGCGACTGCCCGGATTCCAGATAAACTGAGATTTATTGTGTGCACGCAACGGTGACCCCCAGGCTCTGCACTTTGAATGCATATCCTGAATGCTCCGGGGATTGAAGCATGCCGTCTCTTTGTTTTATCTGGAAAGTGTTATTTTTGTAATGATTGAAGAAGGAAATAAATGGAATCAAAGGAATGCTTCCCGTGTCCAGATCGGTGGTTGAGGTCGAAGAACTCGCTGTGAGGGCGGCAGGACCCCGTGGACAAGGCTTGAACATCGGAGGGGCACAAGGGAACTCAGAGCAACCCACATGCCGTCTGGGAGCCTGGGCTTGCTGAGCCTTTTCCTAACTCTTCTCTGTGCCCTCCTGCCCACCGCTCCCCCCACCCCCGCCCCCCCGCCTTCAAAGCCAAAGAGGAAGGTGAAGAGTTGGTGAGAGTTCGGAGATCTGTTTGAGACAGGAAAGGTTAGCAAAATGGGGTGGGGGAGCCTTCCTTTTTCCCCTTCTTATCATGAAGCCCTTTCTACCCAACCAGCTGCATCACTACACGCTTAATGTATTTGTTAAAATGGACAAAGTGTTAGGATTTGGGAATGGCTCCCTCCATCAGTTCAGCCTCTTTAATAACCAACCAAACAAGATGATATTGTGTAAGGGTCAACGTGGAGCAAAGGGCTAATACCATGGCCAACGTCCTTGCCTGACCTCGGAATGGTCACCTCAGGCATAACCGCTGGCAGAAGCCACCTGGCTCAGTCACCCCTAATCATGTTCTTTCAATGTTGAGAACCGGACACTGAATTGGGGGCTCCGTCGCTCACTGAACAGATTTTCTGGGGCCCCAAGTGTTCATTCTGTTCTAGGTAGATATAGCTTTTTCTCAAAGCTTCTGTAAAGAACAAAAAGGTAGGTCAAGAAGAAAGAACTGTTTTAAATGACAACAATGCCTTTGTGGGCGTCACTCATGTGTGAGACTCACTCATTAAACTTCAGAGGATTTTTTTCATGTTCAAACTCTTGTGTTAAATGTTGAGTCTTTATGGACATGAGGACCGGCCTGAGTCTACATCCTGCCGACATATCTTACAAATGTAGTTATTTCCTTTAAAAATCCTGGATATTGTGTCACCATGATGTCAAGCAACATGTCTGAGTCCCACGCCACGGAGACAGCACCTCTGGAAGGCTAAGATACATGCATTGTGTTATGGAGTTCACATCCTTTCTCCCAACAGTCTTCAGAGGCTGTGGTCAAAATCTGAAACTGTTCTCTTTTTGTAATTAGTAGACTTTGTTTTTTTGGAGGAGTTTTAGATTTACAGGAAAATGAGCAGAAAATAAAGAGAATCCCCTGACGCCCCTTCCCACCCCCACCACCCCCGGTTCTTCTGTTAACAACATCTTGCCTTGATGTGGTACCTTTGTCACAAGTGATGGGCCAGTATCAAGACTTTATTGGTAACTGCAGTCCACAGTTGACAGTGGGGTTCACTCTTTGTATTGCACATTCTATGGGTTTTGACAAGTGTGTAATGACATGTCCACCATTACAGTATCAAATAGAATAGTCTCACCCCCTTAAAAATCCCGTGTCCGACCTGTTCAGAACTCCCTCCCCTCGGATCCCCGGAAGTCACTAATTGGTTTAACATCTCCCTTGTCTTGCCTATTCCAGAGTGTTGTGTCATTGGGATGGTGCAGCTTGAAGCCTTTTCAGCCCGGCCTCTGTCATTCGGTAGCAGGTGTTCACGGTTCCTCCATGACTTTCTGTGGCTTGATAGCAGATTTGCTTGTAGCACATTCCCTTGTATGGATGTACCACAGTCTGTTTACCCATTAGTGTTTTTTTTCTTAATTAACTAACCACCTCCCCTCCAGGTGCTTGACATTCTACCCAGTTCTGTGAGGGCTACCCCCAAAATTCTGAAATAGCTTAATGTTCAGGGCTAGTCTAATTAGGAAAGTAACACATGTGTTAGACAAAATAAAATACAAGTATGTCATAAAGCACTGAAGTATACAGTTGGCACAGAGGAAATGTGACCTAGAAAAGCAGTATTTTCAGAGGAACATGAGTCTCTTGAAATTAGACGCATATTCGTTGTGTATATGTGTCCAGGGTCCAGGCCATCCATCAAATTCTCTCCGGGTTATACTCTCCCTCCTTCCAATGTTATGAGCTGCTGCAGAGATGAGGAGGGGCACAAATAAGCATCGGTTGTATTTATAGCTGGGGAAGAGCTGATGAAGGCTGTGGGTTTGACCTAAAGACTGAGGGGGGCTTATAGGACCTGGTCGGGTGCAGCGGGGGCATACAGCCGAGTAGAGGTGTGAGATCTGGGGGCAGGGAGGGCTACGAAATGGGGAGGAAGAATAGGTTTACATCGAATTAGGAAAGGGATGAGAAATGAGGTTGGCTCAGAAAGTGAAGTCCTTCCAAGTCAAGGACATCTTTCATTTGGGATTACAACCTACAAAGTAGTCTTGTTTCCCCCAAATAGAAGCGTCTCATGCCAACCGTTTAGTTGGCATGCACACACATGCATGTACACACACACACAAGATAGGCAGAAATAATACTGTCTCTTGGTTTAAGTAAATACAGCCTCCTGGTTCTCTTTGCCACTTTCATGCAGAGAAATCCCCCTACAGATTGGCCAGTCAAAATGAAATGGTGAAGCTGATCAGGAGAGAAGAAAGGTCAGGTGGGAAGGAAGGGAGGAGGGACGAGCACACTTGACCCTGACGAGTGTGGCTCGTTTCCGCTCTGCAGCCTGGGTGAGCGCACGCTCGCAAACTGTGAGGCGCTTGGTGAGTGTTCCCGTCATGCCGCCCCATCCCGTGTGAAGTGGGTTGCCTTTTCTTCTCTAAATCAGATCTCTTCCTAAATGCCTGGCTCAACATTTAAGCTTTCCTTGACTATTTCTGCTCACTGTGATCTTTCCATTCCCTAAAAGCCAATAGAATGTATAATAAGAATCTGTCCTGTGGCCAGTATCACACACCGCCCTTATACTCTTTGTTTGTTCTTTTTTTTTTTTCCTGGATCTCTGTTTTGTCTTTTATTTCAAGATTGGGAGACAAAGGTATTCACTGAGGTATGCCAGGCACTAAAAGCAGTGTCTGGCACATAGTAGGTGTTTAAGAAATACTTGAAAAATATGCTCATGACTCCTAGAATTCCTGCAGGGATGTTTTATGCTATTTTTCTTCTTCAAAACATTTTAGAGTATGTCACTCACATAAAAGATAAGCCATTCAATTACATATCTAGCGACCGGCGATCTGATCTGAACATCTTGCCCATTTAGCCATGCGTGAGACAGGCTGCGGACAAACAATCCAATGGCCCTCCTTGGTGTTGCTCAGATAATGTTGCACCAAGTTGTTGTATCGCTCTTCTTTTCACCTATTATTTTGCCTGTTTCCTCTACATGTTCTCTTATCTGGGCCTCAGACGATACAAACGATGCTTACAACTCAAAAAGCTCATCTTCCAAGACATCTGTCTTGGAGGACAGGAGCGAAAGCAATCCTTCTCTCCTCCCCCATTGTTTCCTTGCCGCAGAGTTAACTTAGAAACCAAGGCCCTTGTTGAGAGCAGACTCAGGCTCCTGTGTCTGTCTCAGGAGACAAGGCATCTGATTCCTTTCTCTGCCCCGCATCTGTGTCTACCACTGTTTTACTTGTTTGTTTTTATTGCCAATAAGCTATACACAGATGCTGGGCCAAGTTCTAGAGTAAATTAGGCCTAAAGGTCAGGGTCTTCCCCCTCTGGGTCCTGCAGAGAGGATACAGACGGGAGAGTGACTGATGACGCAGGCTTGGAGCAAGCCATCAAACAGACCACGGGACAGGCTGGTTGACTTTCAGCCTCATAGGGATTGTGTCTCTGAAGAGTCTTGTGGAGTCGAGGCCAGGGGTCCAGGTCTCAGCCTTGTGATTTGGGTAACTCTGTTTTTTCAGTTGACCCAAGAGCTGTCAGGGTCTGGTGAGTTGACCCATCCTAGCCAAGCCACAGACTAGCTTTGTTTTCCCCCCAAATCAGAATACCAATGTATTCATTGCGAGTGAGAGATGTCTATTCTTCTAAGACCCACATATTTACGTTTAGGGCTCTTGCCTTCTGATATATGTGAAACTGATGAATTACATTTCTGACAAAGAGACAGCTTACTACACACGAAATCGGAGTCTTGGGGTGCACTTTGTAGAGAACAGCAGAGCCTGAGATATACACACACACCCTATTCTGCTTTGGAAAACATCTTCCCGGGGAAAAGAACATTATGTTGGAGGCACATGGATGCATTCTCCCCCTTCGCTTCTTTTTTTCTAACTTTCATGAGGATCACCACCCATTTACATGCATCCTTATAAATGCTTCTTTGCTTCAATATTTTAAAATCAATTCTTTTAATTCCAAAATATGCAATCATTGCAAGAACTGGGAAAAAACACTCTAAAGATGTATAAAAAAAAAAGTGAATTATCTCATGTTTCTGCCATGGTCTCCATTCGCAGCCCTTGTAGTAATAGATATGGAAAGACAGGATGTGCGGCCTTCTGCACGGCGGCCTAGTTTAGGGATTTCCGAGTTTCTTTTACAAGTACTGGATTACACAATGCACCTTACTCTGAAACTTACTCTTCTTGCTCAGTGCGTCAAGGTCACTCCCCTCAGGTCAGTGGATAGAATTCAAGTGCATCATTGTTGACAGCTGCCTCATATTCCATGCTGGGCACATGTACCCAACTTCCTACTCGGATCCATTCCAGTCTTTGGCCCCTAACAACCATCACAAAGCAGACGTTCCCGTGCTTGCTTGTTAGATATGCCATTTCCCCAACGTGGGTCAACTCCTTTTTAGCAGAAATGGTCGTTCCAGTTCTATAAGCTGTGTTTCACGAATTATAGTCAATTTCGTTGACTATTTTTTTTTAAGATTTTATTTATTTATTTTCAAAGAGAGGGGAATGGAAGGAGAAAGAGAGGGAGAGAAACATCAATGTGTAGTGGCCTCTCACTTGGCCCCCACTGGGGGGCCTGGCCCGCAACCCAGGCATGTGCCCTGACTGGGAATCGAACCGGCAACCCTTTGGTTCGCAGCCCGCACTCAATCCACTGAGCTACACCAGCTAGGCTGTTGACTATTTCTTAATGCCACAAAGATAACAACCTCATTTGTATCAGAAAACGTCTGTCTTCTACTCCCACAACGGGACTGTGAAACTCCTGGGGCGTGGGTTCTTGTACAACTTCAGCCACACTGGGATAAAGTCCCTGATTTAAGCTTTTTGCCCTTTTCATTGTGTTGGAGAATGTTGGAGCTGGCCTAGCCCAGTGGGCACTTAGTAAACATTCGTGGAGTGTTCAGTGCAGGAAGGTCCTCTGGTTCAAGTTGCTCGTTTCACAGATGGGGAAATTGAAGCCCAAAGGGTTAAACAAGGCACAGTGGTCCTGGTGCAACAGAGGGAAAACCCCAGGTGGTCTCCTTTGCAAAGAGGTTTGGATGTGTGGAGCAGGGAGGTAGCTACCACGTCGGGGGGCTGCCCACACAGAAAAGGGAGATAGAGGCCAGAAGACTCCCCAAGTTTGCAGGTGCATCAAGAAGATAATAATTCTTTGAAGCTTTCTTGAATGGCTGCAGCTGGATTTCAGCTTAAGTTTATTTTAATTCTTGAGGCTGAACCTACGTGTCTTTGAGTGTGACCCAGTGCAGAAACAGGACCCTTGGCGATCCCGCTTTGCGCAACAGAGGCAGGTATTGTGTGGCAGTCACGAACGCGTGTCCTCTTCCTCTTGGATGCTCCGAGAGACCCATTTCTCAGCTGCCCTCGAGTTCAGGCGTAGCCACGTGACTGAGTTGTTCCCGCTGGGGTGTGGACGGGAGAGGGGGACACTGATCCTGGGCCGGGCCCATAAACACCTCCCACGGGGGATCCTCTGTTCTCTCCTTCTGTCTGCCATTCAGTGCTTCTCCATCACCTGTAGAAATAGTCAAATACCTCTGCTTGGCCCCAAAGGCCCTCCCCACCCAGGCCCATCTAACTGCCTAAACGTATTTTGTATTCACTATTATCAACACCTAACACCGGTCCCCTCTTGGGGCAGGGAAACTCCATTCAGTGCACCACGATCATTCCTTCATTCTCGGCCCTAAGCCTTCCTCCTCCCCTCCCCTCTTCCCTCCACGTGTCCACCCCTACACTACTCTGGATTCGAAGACCTACACGTAGGTCTGGCTCCCGGCACCCAAAGGCAGGCCGGCCTCATGGGTGCAGGTCACAGGGCCGTATGCTTGGCCTGATGCTCTGCTGTCACGCACTTGAAACTCTTAATAATTTCTGAGCAAGAGGCCCCACAGTTTCATTTCGCACTGAGCTCCACACATGATGTTACCAGACCTGAGGGTGGGAACCATTTGTGTGGGCAACGGCAACATATGGCCCTAAGGGTTTTATTGAATTAAAATGGAGACAAAGCTTTCACAGAACTAGAGCACTTTCTGTGTACAAAGCAATTCTACACTCGCCACCTTCTCCAAGCCACTCCGCACCCCTGTGGAGGGAGCCTGTGAATTCCAGCACCGGTTGTAGGTCTTGAGGCACTGCTGAATCCTCTTAAAGCTTTTTCTGATTTTCCTTCTAATTTTAGTTCATATTTTCCGGCGCCTCTTGCTCTGTAATGTTCACAATGAAAGTTCAGAGTAGCCTAAATATTCACCACCATGACGTGGCTACTCTCCCCCGTATCAGTTTCCTTGAGTGGCTGTGGCTAAGCACCACCAGCTGAGCTGCTTGGACCCCAGAAATGTACTGCCTCGCAGTTGCAGAGGCTGGAAGTGGGGAGCAGGGTGTCTGCGGGGCCATGCTCCCTCTGGAACCCGTGGGGGATGCTTTCTTACCTCTTTCTAGCTTCTGCAGTTTGCTGGCACCTTCCGGCATTCCTTGGCTTGTAGTGCATCATTCCAAGTCTGTCTTCACCTGGTTTCTCTGGGTCTCTGTGTCCCCACAGCCATCTTCTTAGAAGAACACCAGTTGTGTTGAATTTGCCCCGCCCCCACTCCATTGACTTCATCTTAAGTTAACTAATTACGTCTGCAATGACCCAATTCCCAAATAAGGTCACATTCTGAGTACTGGGGGTTAGGACATCAACATATTTTGGGGGGCAGGAAGGAAGACACA
The DNA here is from genome assembly GCA_004026765.1 of Micronycteris hirsuta. Lineage (NCBI taxonomy): Eukaryota > Metazoa > Chordata > Mammalia > Chiroptera > Phyllostomidae > Micronycteris > Micronycteris hirsuta. The sequence continues at coordinate 46,152 of PVJI01009544.1, forward strand.
ATAACACTTCCCTGGCCCTCCACACTCTTCATCGTTAAGTCCTCCAGATTCCAGCTCTGAAATGTCTCTGAAAACCAGTCCCTTCTCCTGTGGCCGCCAGCAGGGTCCAGGTCTCCCTCGTCCTTTGCCTCCTGGTCCTGTGGCTCCCTGATCCAGTCCCACTCTGCAGCCAACGAGGGCTCTCAAAACCTCCATCCGATCTTGTCACTCCCCAACTCCCCATTGTCTCTGAACAATTCTAACTCTTTTTAAAAAATATGTATTTATTTTTAGACAGAGGGAAAGGAGGGGAGAAAATATTAATGCGAGAGAGAAACATCAGTTGGTTGCCTCCCATATGCACCCTGACTGGGGACCAAACCCACAACCTAGGCATGTGCCCTGACTGGGAATGGAACCAGTGACTCTTCACTTTGTGGGACGATGCCCAACCAACTGAGCCACACCAGTCAGGGCTAGACATCTTCGATGGGGTTTCTGAGGCCTTGCATAACTTGGCCCCCTTAGCCCTCTGACCTGTCTCTACCCCACCCTCCCCATCACTCTTTCTCTTGCTAGCCTCCTATCCATCCCTTGTGCTCCAGGGAGACTGGACACCCCCCCCCCGCCCCATTCAGGGCCATGATCTCTTGTTCTCCAGACCTCCACGCTGCCTTTCTCCCCGATGTGGTTTGGCTTACACATCACGTCCTTCAGGATGTCCCCCATCCCACGTGCTCCTGAGTCTGAGCAAAATTAGCCCAAGGGGACACCCGCAGCGCTTTCTTCTCCCCTGTCTCCCCCAGAGAACTCTGAAGTCACGAGCCTGAAATTCGTGCCCTGCCCCTTCCTTTAGCCCCGACAGGAAGGTGAGAGTTGAAGTCGGTCCATAGAGTGACATGCTGGGGTGCCTGGGAGAGAGGAAAACAACGTCTGGGTGGAATAAAGGGAGATTTAATAGTCCCTGCCATGCGCTATGAACTCAAATTCCCCTCGGTGTTGTTCCAGAAATGCAAAAAAACTCAATGGAAGTTATTTGAAATCACTCTGAGCTCATGGGCTGCTCTTGACTGTGGGAGTCGAATTCCACGGGGCTCGGGATTTCGAGTTACCTGCCTATAGCACCTGCCCTTGGTCCATCAGAACACCGGTCGCACCGTGTTCCTGTGTGTTTGCTCGTCTCTCTCCCCAGAGGAGCGCAAGTGCCAAGCGCAGCGCCAGACACAGAGACCTCTAACGAGTGACCAAATGATGTGAAAGAAACTGAGTCACAGAGAGATTTGCCCATAGACAGAGGGCAGCTATGATGAAGAGGCAGACATTGAACTTGGGTTGGCCACTGCCCCGTGGTGATGAGCTCTAGGAGCCCCAAGTCTGGGTCTGTCTTGTCCCAAGCGTATTGTCTGTATGTACCGGTTAAATGAGAGAGAAATGAAAAACAGATGATTTAAAAAAAAAAGGAGAGAGGGATTGTTAAGGTAAAAGAGGATAGAAAGCAGAGAAGTAAGACAGGGAAAGGGACTTAAGAAAACTCCTTGCCACTCTGCCTAGACCTGGGTGCTGCTGGCTTTTGTTCTCATCCGTGTGGCCAATGTTTATGGAGCCTCCCATTCTAATCACGTGGCACACAGCAGTGAACAGAGAAGACAAAGACCCCTAACTTTGTGGAGCTTACATTTTAATAAGGAGAATCAGGCAATAAAAAAATCTACTTAAAAGATAAGTTAAAAGATACGATGTTAGAAGGCAGTAAATGCTACACGAAAATAGCAGAACAGGAGGAGAGAAGGGATTCCTATGTTGGAGTCCCATCCCCACATGGGATTCATGGATGGAATCCAGGGGGGGTTCTGTGGACTGGGACGGAGAAAAAATAACTTTATTATTTTCGTTAGCCTTAAATCTTCAAATCTGACTACAGGCGACCAACCAGAGGAATAACTGCAGCGCCTGTGATTTTGTCACCACTAGCAATCACAGATAGTTTTATATCACGTGGATAGTTGTCACCGGTATGCTGAACGATCATTCAGATTCATCGCTACTTGGTAACTATTGGGCCCTCGGTGAGATCTTGTTATTTAATGTATCCATAAAGAAACACGTCGTTTCTTTGCAACATTATACATTTTTTAATGCATTTAGAAATGTTATTCTGGGAAGGGCTCCCTGGGTTCCACAAGACTACCAAAGGAGTTCAGAGCACAAAAAAGGTTAAGAACACTGGCTAAGGGGAAAGGGGGTGCATGAGGGGCGGTGGGGGCGGGGGCATAAGGTGCAATGCAGTCGTGTGCTGCATGGCGATGTCTCCGTCTAGGACAGTGGGCCCATAAGACTGTAATGGGACCAAGTCATTCCCGTCACTCAGAGTGGCGTCATAGCTGCCATGCCATTGTGGTGCAAGCATTGCTCACGGTGTGTGGTGGCGCTGGTGGGAACAGGCCCCTGCACTGCCTGTTGCACACACGTGCAGCACGTACAGTTACACACGGTACATGATACTTGGTGTGGTAATAGATGACTGTGTTACTGGTTCGTGTGCCTACTGTACTGTGGTTTTTATCATTATTCCAGCGTGTACTCTCTCTACGTATGACAGAAACGGTTACTGGGTAACAGTGTGCGGTGCCCCACCAGCAGCCGCCTCGTCCATCTCTTGATTGCATCACTTTCTCTTGTGCTCGATTCGGTGTCCTGTGGATTCATGCACTGATATGCAGTATAGGCTTGTGGCCAAGGAGCCATCGGCTAGACCGTACGCAGGGCTGTCGCGTGCAGCCCAGGATGGCTGTGAATGCAGCCCAACGTAAAAGCATAAATGTACTTAAAACGCAATGAGATTTTTTTTGTGATTATGTGTCGCAATGTATTGAATGTGTGGCCCAAGACAACCCGTCTCCTTCCAGTGTGGCCCAGGGATGCCAAAAGGTTGGACACCCTGCACACAGCTGAGGTGTGCAGCAGGCTCTACCACCCAGGTCGTGTAGGTGCACTTTTTGATGTTTGCACGACAAAATTGCCTAACGATGCCTATCTGAATAGAGTGGGCAGCGCTGGCCTTGTGCCGAATGCCCTGGTGAGCCTGCTTCTGGCACATGCTCCCCTCGGCTGCCCCCTGCTGTGGCCCTAGCTTTGCCCAAAGCTCAGGTGCCCAATGAGACCGCCCTGTATTTACCAGCCTGCTTCACTGATGAAGGACCCTTCCCTGCCGCTTACCACCTCCCGCCTCAGTGGCTATTTAACGAAGGATTTAACATTCAGAAGTTCATGGTCAACTACATCATGTCAAAGAACACAAGGAAATTCAAGAATATTTTGAAAATCTTCCTTTCTGTCGTTGCTCTGTCTTCTCTTTAAATATCTAACTCAACCAGCCAAACTAGCTGAAATCAGCCCGGCACTGCGTGTCTCCGAAAGGATAAGTGAACCAGCAGTTTCTGAATGTTGATTAAGTGTACCACCTACGGCAAATGGGATGTGAGCTGCAGATACTGCCGCGTTTCCAAAGAAGTTCTTTAAAAATTCAAATTCACCTCACACGTACAGTGAAAATCCTCAGGATTCTATGACAAAAGAGCCTTTGTTTTTTGTTTTTATAAATTATGCTCTGAGGCTGTTGAAATATTTTTAAATATTATTTTGTGTTGGTTTCAGGTGTACAGCAGATGCTGCTGAAATATTTTGTAAAAGCTCTCCACGTGGACTATGGTAAAACAATGTCTGGAAATGAGAAGGTTCCGTTCTTCCTTACGTTCATTAAGATGCAGTTAGCTGTGAGTGACGAGAGGATGCGCAGCTAAAACTGGCTTCGTGAAGACCCCACTCTGCTCAGTTAACCAGCAGCCTGCAATTCAGTGGCTCCGAGGTCAGTTCATCTCCGAGACGTCAGGACCCTGGGCTGGCCCCTCTGGCTCCAGAGGGTCTCACACAGCAGCTCGGACACTGGGTCTCCCCCTTCCCAGTTCCATCCCATAGCCTCTCAGCTGCTCACACCACGGGCTGTTTCCATACCACTGCCTACTGAAATCCTCTGCGGTACCTAGCCCCTTGAGAGTAGATTTAAAATGCACATCCCCAGGCACTGCCCCCAGAGATTCCTGAGGCAGCAGTGGGCTTGGGGTTCTGCCTGAGGAATCTGCATCTTTAGAAAGCCCCTCTTGGGGTTTGACACAGGTGACCCGAGGACCACACTTCGAGAAACTCCACCAGGGAACCTCTTCCTGTGTGATCTCCTAGCCCCTATGGATTCACCGCCCATTACGGGCTGATGACTCAAGTCAAATGCTATCTCCCGTGAGAGACTCTGGGCTGAGCTCCATCCTTTACGCCCAGCCCTATCTGACTCTCTGATGGGAAGCTTAAACCCAACAGGTTCAAATTTGCACTCACTTCCCCTACACCTGTGACTATAGAATCAAGTACAAATCCCTCCGCCTGACATACAAGGCTCTGCCTGCATCCCAGCCTCATCCCTGACCACTGCCTGGGCTTGTTCTTGGTGTGTAGCAATACTGTGACTTCTTACAGTTCTGGGACCCCCGTGCCTTTGTCCTTGTGCCCCCCCCTGCCAGAATTCATGTTTCTGGGCACAGTCGTGCCAACTCCCCCATCCCATAAAACATGCTCCTTGTCACTAGACCCTCTGTGCTAGCTCCTGACCCAGCGAACCCTTCGACCGCTGCACTCATCATGTTGTATTGCACTCTTCACCCGGTGGTCTTGAACTTGAGCTCCTTGAAAGCAGGGGCTGTGGCTTACTCCCCTTTATCCTCCCAGCTCCTGCTGTAGAATCTAACACATAGGCAGCAGTCACTGAACGCTCGATGAATTGGATTTCCGGGCGTCAAAAAGGAAGAGAGTAGGAACGAGCAGGAACATCGAAGGGAAATTTTAGACGTGCGTCGTTATGAGAAGTCAAGGGAGGCCATTGATTCGAGAAGAATCGAAGGGATGAACAGCGTCTAATGTTTGTTTAGAGATCAAGTAGGGGAGGGACTGAAAAAGGGCACTGGATCTGGCCTCAGAGAGGTCACCGGCAACATCAGAGCGAAGAGTCAGTCCTGACAGCCCTCTGCCACTCCGGCCATCGGTCACCGTCCCTAGGGGTTGCTGCTTAGAGACAAGGTCTCTCATGGGAGTGGGAGGGAGCTGTATGACGAAACTTTATGCAGCACGGAAATGCATGGGCCCACCGGTTAATCACGGAGGCAGGCTTCACTTGCCTTAACGGGACTCTCGGGCCTTGCGAAGAGCTCTCTTGTGTCCACTCTCCTTCCGCACCCACTGTCCAGCTAACCGCTTCTCTCTCCGCTGTTCCCTGCCTAGTCCGCCCCAGTTCAGCCTGGACTGTGCATCAGGCAAACCAGGCTACGACCCATCCGCCCTCCTCACAGAGATTTTTCTGCAGGGCTGGATTGCTTCTCCGAACTGCTCCTCGTGTGCACATCCATCCGACTCTGCCATTCCCCAACCTCCAACGGAACCACCCATTCTTCTGCGCGTCTCTAGCCCAGCTTCTTTTACACTCAGAGGCCGGCTGCCTTTCTTTCGGCTGTTACTCCTTTCTGCTGAATTCCATTCTGGCCTCTCTTTGCCGTTCTTGTGTTCCTGGTCAGATGTCTGATGGTTTTTCTTCTAGGAGTAGAAGCAGAAAGCAGATGATATCTTTCATCCCCCTGCCTGAGCCAGTGTGATTTCTCCAAGACTGTCACTTCCACATCGGATTCCCCCCAACCCCGGCCAAACTCACTACCCTCTGCCCTCAAAGCCAGAGCTCCAGGTGTCACCTCCTTTTTTCTTTTGTCCTCACCTCAGGATATGTGTACTGATGTTAGAGAGAGGAAGGGAGAGAGGGAGAGGTGGAAAGAGAAAGAGAGAGAAAGAGAAACATTGATTGGTTGCCTCCCAAATGCGCCCACAACCCAGGCATGTGCCCTGACCAGGAACTGAACCTGTGACATTTCGTTGTACAGGATAAGGCTCCAACCAGCTGAGCCACACTGGCCAGGGCCGATTGTCGCCTCATTTGAATGTGATGTTTTCTCGTCCACATACCCGTCAATGTGACACCCTCTCCCTCAAGCTTTCATTTAAGGGTTCCTGTGGTTATTGAACAGCAGTCTATTCAGAAAATGTATCCTGTAAGCTAATCAAAGGTTTAATGCAGAAATATGAAGTAATTTCTTAGAAATAACTAGAACAAGCCCTGGCTGGTGTAGCTCAGTGGATTGAGCGCGGGCTGGGAACCAGAGGGTCCCGGTTCGATTCCCAGTCAGGGTACATGCCTGGGTTGCAGCCCAGGTCCCCAGTGCGAACCATGTGAGAGGCAACCATACATTACTGTTTCTCTCTCTCTCTGTCTCCCTCCCTTCCCCTCTCTCTAAAAATAAAATCTTAAAAAAAAGAAGAAAGAACTAGAACAAATAGGTCTGTGTTATCACGTGTTAAGAGACAGAATTGTTAAAAAAAAGAGAGAGAAAAGGGGAGCAAGAGAGGAGAGAAACAACGTGCGGAAGAGACAGGAAGAAGATACAGAGAAAAAGGAAATGAGACGGGTACATTGTCGAAAAGAGAGACGTAAACAGACATGTACAAGGAGAGACCAAAAGACAGGTGGGACCCCAAAGACAGATCCTGAAAAGGGAACCGCCTCCCCCAGGAAACATCCTTCAGAGACAAAGCCACAGGGTCCCCCAGCACAGGGATAGGGACCAGACAGGAGAACGGGGCGACACACACCGAGTCCAAATAAGCTACCAGCACAGCCCTGGTCCTGCGGGCACCCTGAGCGTGACAAGGACACGCACACCTGAATAGATCCGCCCCGAAGAGAAATATCTCCATCTTGTGGCCTGGAAGCTTCTGTGGCGGTGTGCATTTTCACAACCATAGGCATAAATGAGGAAGAGACCCTCTGTCCCTTGTCCGGCAGGCAAAATGAACTCCACACGAGGTCAACCCCCCCTCCCCCGGCCACGTTTACCGTGCTAACCCCGGGGCAAGACGCCACGTGCGCCCTTTCGCCGGGAGGCGTGTGACGAAGAGCTAACAGGCGGAGATGTACCCTGCGGTTAGTTTTTGGCAACCTCGAGTTCCATGTTGCACAAAAAAAAAAAACCAAACTTATTAAAGGAGTTAATGTTTGCAAACTCCTCAGAACACTCAGTGCTAATGCATTTATTAAATAAATAAAATGCCGTGTGTGCCATCTCCAGCCAAACGTGACAGCTCCTGGGCCCTTGTCAGCTCTCACCCCCTGGACTCTGGTCCTGCGCTACCTGCAGTACTCTCTAGCGCCCCCTTCTGGCTCCTCCCTCCCCTTCCACCATCCCCCCCACCCCCCACCACACATTCTTCTCAGGCTGACTTCAGGAACCCGACACTGCCTTCTCAGTGGGTCTCACTGAAGTCACTCCCGGTGCTCAGTCCAGGGGAGGCCTCCCCACCAGTAGGATCTGATGTCGCCTCCCAGGAGCACCCAGCACTTCTGACCACGCTTCCCTTCACAATGGTCTTTCCCCTGCTATGTCTAGGTACCACTCTGTCCAGGTTGTCCACCCCCTTCCCACCCTGTCCTCTGCACTGGGTGGAGGCCTTTAAACACTGGGGGCCCCTGGGAGCTCTGTCTCAGACCCTCTGCACTTCCCGCTCCCACGATCTCCTGCAGTGGGGTTCCCTGGGGGGCTTGTAGCCTGCTGCCCCATGTCGGCCGTCACTGCAGGGATGACAGATAGGTGTACTCAACCTGCTCATTCATGACCAAAAAAAAAAAAAATCTAAATTCATTTAAGTACCATCTACAGGATGCCAAGTTTGCTAACGCGACGGAATGTTTTTTCCTGAAGCGGTGCATACCGCAGGTATGGCTGCCGTCACCATGGATTGAAGAAAAGGTGGGAGCTTCTCTGACCCCATCTCCTTCTGCTTTCATGGGACTCTCGTCCCTGCCTGTGAGAAGGAGGCCACCCTCCAGGGGGCTTGTGTGTTTTCAGTTCACACGAGCAATCTTTCTTCATTTTAACTCACCTTCTGCGGGGTGCACGCGTTTGCTAGGGCTGCCAGAATGTAGCGTCGCAGACTGTGTGGCTTTAACAAGCGAAGTGTATTTTCTCACTGTCCTGGGAGCCAGCAGTCTGAGATCAAAGTGTCGGCGGGGCTGGTTCCTTCTGAGGTGTCTCTTCTTGGCTGGCAGCCGGGGGCCGCCTTCTCCCTGCGTCTTCACATGGTCTCTCCTCTGTGTCTGCATGCTGACTCTTCTTATAAGGACACCAGTTGTATTGGTGAGCACTACCTCCCCATGCCTCATTTTAACTTAATTATCTCTTTAAAGAACCTGCTTCCAGCCCTGGCTGGGTGGCTAAGTGGTTGGAGTATCATCCCGTACACCAAAAGGTTACGGGTTTGATTCCTGGTCAGGGCACATACCTAGATTGCAGGTTTGATCCCCAGTCAAGGTGCATGTAAGAGGGAACTGATTGATGTTTCTCTCTCTCTCTTCCTCCCTCATTTCTTCTCTCTCTAAAATTAATAAACATATCCTTAGGTGAGGATTAAAAAAAAAAAACAAACCTACTTCCAAAAGCCTTCTGAGGTACTGGGGGTTAGGATTTTAACATACGAATTTGGGGAGCACAGAGAGGGTATTCCAGGGGATGAGACTCATGGCCAGACAGCACATGAACAAAGTTGGAGGCAGCTACTTAACACTCATCAGTGCAAGCCCTGAGCTGAGGGACATCAACAAGTATACCATAGGCCTTGTCCCAAGATGCTGCCAACCCAGCTGTGGGAACGGGGCACCGACACAGAGGAAAGTCAGCCATCCGGGGCGAGGCACGCCATGGGCAACAGCATGTGTGTGGCAGGTAGGCACTGCCCTGTAAGCCCAGAGGGAGAAGAGAGAAAAATGAGTTGGGCGATCATATTCACAAGGAGGTCTTAATAATGCTTGCAACGACCTTTTATTGAATCTCTACTATCTGCCAGCACTCTATGCGAACTCTATCTCCAATCTCGTCCCACCTCGGGGGATATGGGGAGGACCACACCAAATTACCTCTGTCGAGTTCTTAGTGTTGTGCTTGGCACAAGTGAGCATGCCATAAATGGCAGCTGTCATTCATTCAATAAATATTTGTGCAGTACCTACCATGTGCCAGGCAGGGTGCTCGTTGCTGGGGAGATGATGTCCAGTCAAGCAGGATCAGCATGGGTTCTGCACTGGCTGAGCTTATGGTTTGGAGGTGTGCTGTCCGGTTAGGGTAGCCGCGAGCCACACCTGGCTATTAAAATTCAGTTCCTCACTCAAACTAGCCACATTTCGTGTGCTCAGCAGCCACACATGGATACATTTCCATTACTGTGGAAAGTTCTATTATGCAGCACTGGAAAGGGGAAGAGAGATAATAACTTTATAGTAAAGGCTGCGGACAAAAAAGGGGGTTCTATGGAAAATAACCTCACAGGGTGATCTGATCATAAATTCCTAACTGAGCTGGTCATGGTGGGTAGTCATGCCCCAGGCCTATAACTTTTTAGTGAATGTTTTTTTTAAATGTATTTTATTGATTATGCTATTACAGTTGTCCCATCTCCCCTCTTTTTTCCCCTCCGCCCTGCACACCCTCTCCGACCCGCATTCCCCCCCTTTAGTTCATGTCCATGGGTCATGCGCATAAGTTCTTTGGCTTCTACATTTCTTACACTATTCTTAACCTCCCCCTGTCTGGTTTCTAACTACCATTTATGCTACTTATTCTCTGTACCTTTTCCCGCCTCTCTCCCCCTCCCCCTCCCCAACTGATAACCCTCCATGTGATCTACATTTCTGCAATTCTGTTCCTGTTCTACTTGTTTGCTTAGTTTGTTTTTGTTTTAGGTTCGGTTGTTAATAACTGAGTTTGTTGTCATTTTACTGTTCATATTCTTTTATCTTCTTTTTCTTAGATAAGTCCCTTTAACATTTCATATGATAAGGGCTTGGTGATGATGAACTCCTTTAACTTATCTGGGACCTTATCTGGGAAGCACTTTATCTGCCCTTCCATTCTAAATGAAAGTTTTGCTGGATAGAGTAATCTTGGATGTAGGTCCTTGCCTTTCATGACTTAAAATACTTCTTTCCAGCCCCTTCTTGCCTGAAAGGTCTCTTTTGAGAAATCAGTGGACAGTCTTATGGTCACTCCTTTGTAGGTAATTGTCTCCTTTTCTCTTGCTGCTTTTCAGATTGTCTCCTTATCCTTAATCTTGGGTAACTTAATTATGATGTGTCTTGGTGTGTTCCTCCTTGGGTCCAAGTTCTTTGGGACTCTCTGAGCTTCCTGAACTTCCTGGAAGTCTATTTCCTTTGCCAGATTGGGGAAATTCTCCTTCGTTATTTGTTCAAAAAAGTTTTCAACTTCTTGTTCTTCCTCTTCTCCTTCTGGCACCCCTATGATTTGGATATTGGAATGTTTAAAGATGTCCTGGAGGTTCCTAAGCCTCTCCTCATTTTTTTGAATTCTTGTTTCTTCATTCTTTTCTGGTTGAATGTTTCTTTCTACTTTCTGGTCCACATTATTGATTTGAGTCCCAGTTTCCTTCCTGTCACTGTTGGTTCCCTGTCCATTTTCCTTTATTTCACTTTCATAGCCTTCATTTTTTCCTCTAACTTGTGACCATATTCAGCCAATTCTGGGAGCATCCTGATTACCAGTGTTTTGAACTGTGCATCTGATAGGTTGGCTATCTCTTCATGGCTTAGTTGTATTTTTCCTGGAGTTTTGATCTGTTCTTTCATTTGGGCCTTTTTTTTTTTTTTTTTTTGTCTCAGCGTGCCTGTTATGTATAAGGGGTGGAGCCTTAGGTGTTCACCAGGGCGTGGTAACCCACGTCGTTGGGTTGCGACACTGTCTGTGGGGGAGGGTCTGAGAGGCAACAATGCCCCTTGTTCTGCTCTCAGCTGGCTTTCAGTCACTCCCCCTACTACTTACAAGCACAATGGGCCCTTCTGGTGCTGATTCCTGGGTGGGTGGGTTTGTGTATGTTCTAGGACCCTGCAGGTCTCTCAACAGACTCTCCCGTGAGGCTGGGAGTTTCTCCCACTGCTGCCCCAACCCCCACAGGTGTTTTCAGTCAGAGGTTTGAGGCTTTATTTCCCCGCTGGGACCCTGGGAGGCATGGTCTGTCTTGCTCCCCAGTTGTTCCTCCCGGTTTATCCGCATGTGAATGTGGCACTGCTCTCTCCACCAGCTGCCACCTCACCGGGTCCGCCAGCCACCACCTAACCCCGAGTCCTCTCAGCCAGGCTGCCCGTCTCCACCCCTCCTACTGGTCTGGGTGAATGTTTCTGCTTTAACTCTTTGGTGGTTAGACGTCCGTACAGTTTGATTTTCTGTCACTCCTGGTTGTTTTTGTTTTTAAATTTGTTGTTGCCCTTCTTTTGGTTGTGCGAGGAGGCACAGTGTGTCTACCTACACCTCCATCTTGGCCGGAAGTCCAGATCCTAGTGAATGGTTTTGAATCCAGCCCTGTGCATTTGAGATGCCAGAAATAATACACCTAGGAGGGGGTACTAACCCTCAAGAGAGCACATAATCTTGTTAACTGTTAACTATCCCACGTTGCTTTCTCTGCCTCCCTGTTATCTTCCTTCTGTTCCCTCCTTAATTTCAAAAAGAAACCACAAGGCTGTTGTTCTCCAGAGAATTTGAGGTCTCTCAGCACAAATCGTCAGTTTGGCTCAAATAAATTCTTATAAAAGATTTGGACATTTCTTATATTGACAAGGCCGTGATGTAGACTTATAGGTCCAAGAAAAGGATTTATTATTATTATTATTGTTATTATTATTATTCTCATAATTGAGATACAGGAACTGAAGGTCTGAGAGACTACGCAATTTGACCAAATTTACACAGCTACCAAGTGGAAGAGCTGGGATCTGAACCCAAGTCTGTCTTTATCTCATGCTGCCTCGGCCTATTCTGTGGAAGAAATGAGTCAAGGACAGGTAGAGTCTGGTTAAAGAGAGGAGACAGAGAAGGCACTGTTGGTGGGAAAGTAGCAGCCTGGGCAAAGACACAGCGGCACAGATGGGCAAAGCTGGCAGAGGACCACAAGGAAACCAGTCTGGCGGGAGAGGCAGAGACTTGTTGAACTCCTGCGCATGGAAAGGTAAGTCAGGGCCTGCCTGCCTTGATCATGAGCCAAGGAGCAAGGAACCTGAGCCCTGAGCCCTGCGTGCAGAGGTTGCGTCCTTGTCAGATGTGAGCAGGAGCCTGGCACGGGCAGCACAGTGTGTTAGGAAGGGGGCAGTGCGTGTGCGAACTGGGTTAGGAAGAAAGAGATGAAGGAATGGCGTGAAGTGGAGAACACCAGACTGGGCACCAAGAGACACGGCCGGAAGATTCAATGCACTGTAACACTGGGCAACTAACTTCTTTTCTCTGGGCCTCATCTCTTCCACTTGCAAAGGGTGGGGCTGGCCCAGATGACCTCTGAGTCCCGTTTCAGCAGGCGGTATCTGGGAACCTGCACAGGTGAGTGACATTAGGGTAAGAAACGCAGTGGGGAGTGCAGCATTGAATATGCGGGCAAGGAAGATGGCAGGGTCAAAGGTCATCCTGACATGAGGTGGAATAATGTGCCAGTAACAAAACCCAAAAAAATGCGTGAAAGGGCTTGTCTTTGTTGTTGTTTTTTGAGGGATTAGATGGGAGGGTCATGGGCACTGGGGGCTGGGAATGAAAAGCGGTAGTGAGAATATAATGGGTCTGTTTTTAGGGAAGTTGTCCCGTGTTAGAGGTCATTATTTTATACCCCCAAACATAGATCTTAAACTTTTTTTCAGTGCTAGGAACTACAATTTACACCACAGTACAGGACAGTCGTCTAATATATAACTGAAACAAAAGGTTTATGAAACCATAGTTACCCTCACTAAGGGCAGTGGATCCTAATATTTTCTATTCTGTTACATTTCATTTTTTTAAGCCAATTGCTATCCATTGAATTTATTTCATGATCGATTATTGTGTCGCATCCCACGGTTTTCAAGTTGCCTAAGAGGAGTCTCCAGTCTTCCTAATTTGTAGGCCATGGCCAGGCGGACTGTCAAAGAATCCAAGAGGGGCTGCAGAAGTGAACCTGGAGAGGCTCCCGGCCGGAGCACGTTTAGTGGAAGCCTTGATCGGAGAGAGTGTGAAGAGCAGAGGCCTGGGAATGAGTCGGCGGGAACCACCTGTCCAGGTGACGGAAGAGCCCCTAAGGACACTGTGGACGTGAGGACGGCGGGGAAACCAGGTTCCCGCAGGAATTCAGCAACCACCGGGTGCTGCATTTCTCCAGCGTGCACGGAATGCTTGGCTTCTGCATCTCTGACCTCGTGTGGATTTCAGTCCTGCACTCACTCGTCCTCCCTCCGAGGCCGGCCTGCACCCACTCCTTCGCCCATTCCTTTCACGCCTCCGCCAGGGAGCGCCAAGCAGGTGCGCCAGAGGGAGACACTCTGCCCCCTGGTGCCCCTTCTCTAGTTTGCTCCCCCTCCCGCCCCGGCGCGCGCGCACACGAGCGCAAAGTTCTGGGCGCTCCCGGGCGGACCGGCTCCCCTTTGCCAATCAAAACTGAACTGTGCGCACACCTTGCCCTCCCCGCCGCCTGCTCTCCCTTTAACCGCGGCTCCCCGCGGCCCCGCCCCCTCTCCCGCCCCCGGCCCCGCCCCGCCGCCCGGCCGCCGCGGTGCCCTCGGCTCGGCCTTCCCCGCCTCGCATCCGTGCCATCGGCGCTCGATTGCGCGCGGACTCCGCTCTCCGCGGCTCGCTCGCTCGCGCCCGGCCGCCGCTCCCCGCCCCCCGGCCCCCGCCCCCCGCCCCTCCTCCCGGCTCCTCCCGCCCCTCCTCCGCCTCCCGAGCAACTTTTGCCGAAGCCCCCGCGCACAGCCATGCTGAGCTGAGCTCCGGCCGGGGACTGGCCGCGCGCTGCCCGCCCCGGCTCCCGCCCCTCCGCGGACCCGCTCGGGGGCCGCGGCCGCTCGGCCCCTCGGCCTCCGCCGCTGCGCCTGCCCGGCCGCCCCGGAGCCCCCCGCGCAGGGCCCGGGCCGCGGCGGCGGCGGCGGCGCCCGGCCCCCTCCCCCGGCGCCGGCCAAGTGAGGCGGTGATGCGGGCGCCGGCGGCCCCGGCTGCGCCGAGAGCGGAGACACAGGCTCAAGATGGCAGATTCCGACTGAGGCTGGGGGGGCCGAGCTCGCGCGCCGCGTTCCCTTCTCCGTTGCCATGAATCGCGGACACCCCGGCCCCGATGGCCCCCGTGTACGAAGGTAAGGGGCGCCCGGCCCACCGACCCCGCTCGCCCGGCGCCGCCGCGGCCCCCGCAGCTTTGTTCTGCCCGCGGCCCTGCGCCGGGCAGCCCCCGGTCCGCACCCCCGGCGCCCGGCCCCCGGCTTTCACCGGCTCCCCGCCCCTCCCCGCGGCGCCCTCCCTCGCCCAGAAAACGGCCAGGATCCGGAATTGCACAGGATCTTATTTCCAGGGGGGCGGGGGTGCCAGGGGGGGCTACTGCCCGAAGAAAAGAAACTGGGAGGGGGCACCTGGGGAGGGACCGGTCCGTGACGGTGCTTTTTATTTACTGGAAATAAATAAAGGTGCTGCGGTGTCGCCCTCCTCCTCCCCCCGCGCCGCGAAGATTACCTTTAAGACGGTCTCCTTCGCACTCCGTCCTCGCCGCTCCCTCTGCGTTTCTCTCCGCGCCCACCCCGCGCTCCTTTATTCTCCGCGAGTCTCCGGTTTCGGGGGGCTGCGGGGTGGGCATGTGCGGGGCCAGGTGCCGAGAGGGGGTCCGGAGGAAAAGTCCGGGTCGCACCCGGGCAGAACAATGAAATGCACGGACATCTCCCCGAAGGAGCGTCTGCGAGGGAAAATAGAGTTTAGGTTTTGCAGCCGCGGAGGCGGCGGAGCCGTTGGTCTCGATCGGCCTGGGGAAGCCAGTGTGGCGCACCTTCGCCGGGCGTCGGGTCATTTTTTTCCCCCCTTTCCCTGATTTGACTGCCTTTAGGAAGAAAGAAAACGCAGGGCAAAAGCGCTTCGTTCCCCCCTGCACGCCTTGCCTCTCCTTTTCCTTCAGTGCCGTTCTGTCAGCCTCCAGCCCGAAATCAACCCAGAATCAACTAAGTTTTTTACACTTTGGTGTGTTTTTGTGTGCTCGGAGCAGGAGGAACGGTAAAGCCCAGTGGGGCCTGGCTTTTTCAGTCTTTTCATCGTGAAAATGGTTTTCTCCTGAAATCATTGGAATAGCAGCCTTTCCATACTTTTCGCGTCAGTCCATCTGGCTTTCTTTCGGTTTTGTTCAGATATTCTGTGGATGAAATAGCAAATGCGAGGGGAAAGGGTTTGTGTGGAGCGGAGAGGAGGGGGAGGGAGGAGATGTTAATCCTTCTATAAATCCTGGGAACAGTGGAGGCGAGTGAAACAGGGAACGCATTAATAGTTTTATCTCTGTTGTAAGAGGCAGATTTAAAAAAAAAAACTTATCTGAAAAGAAAATCTGTTATTAGTTTCAGGGCTCCAAATGAATTAGGTTTCTGGGTGGAATAAAGTTACCAGCTAGGCCCTGGATAACGAGGCTGTAAATAACCTATGGACTGTAAATATTTTTTTTCAGACTCTCTTGGAAACAAAGGGGCTGTTTAGAAGGCAACAGAGAGATGTTATTCCAGGGGCTTTCCCCTTTGATTCTGAAGAACACAAGGTCCATTTAACCATGCCACAAAACAAAACGAAATTTCTGATCCTTCCACCACGCAGCCCAGGACGAGCCGGTGGCTCTGCGAACAGGCTCCGAGGACCCATGTTGGGCCTGCATTGTTCCTCCGTGTCTCTGGGAGGGGGCTCCCGTCAATGCTCCCACTGTCTATGGAGAGTTAAAATGAAACAATTTTCTCTTTATTAAGTACCTCCTTGAGACGCCCTCTGCTGGACACTCCGGGTGAGCATTAGAGAAGGAACTTGGCATTGAATTCAGAACTGTAGTAACCCGCTGCTTTCCCTTTCCCAGGGGCCGAGTCCGTGGGCCGGGGTGTATTTTGTCAACTTTGGAGAAAACCACCTTGGGAACTGCTTGTTCTGCTCCCGTTCTTTTCGCTCTAAATCCATGTGGAATGTACACCTGACCCCTGAGGCTAAGACCGGTCACTCCTGTTCTTAAGACAGTGTTCTTTTAGTGCTTTGCGCCTGCTAAAGGGCCGTGGGTGTGCAAGACGCCGGGGTTTAAGGA
Organism: Micronycteris hirsuta; assembly: GCA_004026765.1. Classification (NCBI taxonomy): domain Eukaryota; kingdom Metazoa; phylum Chordata; class Mammalia; order Chiroptera; family Phyllostomidae; genus Micronycteris; species Micronycteris hirsuta. The sequence goes on from PVJI01009544.1 coordinate 62,376, forward strand.
CAATCGGGCGTCTCAAAGGTCTCACACTGGCTTTGCAGGCCTCCCCTCCCTGTCCCGGGTGGATCTCCCTGGTCACCTCGTTCAACCCTGAGCTGTCCTGCGTCTTGTTTGTGTGCTCTTAATTATTGCTCTGCTCGTCCGCTTTGATTCTGCAGAGTTTCTCTGTGCATCCCTCTAATTCTTTTCCTCGTCTTCCTCCCCTCCCCTCGTCAGCCAGTTCCAGCATCACTCAGCGCAAGTCCAGGCCTGGGTCTGACTGCAAGAGACTGTTTGGTCATGCCCTAAAACAGACAGGTGACCTCCATATAATCAAGGGTTGTCTTCCTGGAACCTCCATTCCCTTACCGAGATGAGTGCTTCTGAGACTCCAGTGACCTCCTTTTTCTCCTCCTTGGCGACATCCGCTGGGTTCAGTGAACCTGATTTTTGCCATAGCCCCATCAGAGCACCTGGAGTCCCCGCGTGGGTCCTGAAGGAGCAGGGCCTTTCCTGGGGAATTCTCCCAGAAAAGTGACTTCTAATAGTTTTTGAGCTACTAAAAAATCAAACCTGGGGGTTCTTCTCAGGAGACGTATGACAGGCATTTCAGCTGTACACCCCCTGCCCCTGCAGAGCATGCTCATTTGTTTAGTTGGGGTGCAGTTGCCCCAGGTTGGCCTATGAGGTGCAGTCCTGAATGCGTGAGTGGAGCCTTCTGGAACTGCCCGGCGGGCAGAGGGAAACGCTGTCTTCCAGACTGGGGCCGTGTGCCATAATGCGAGTCAAGGGTGGCAAAGTGCAATCAGTCTTCCACAATTTGCTTCTAAAGATAGGTTGATAAAGAGCACATTAGCTTTCAGCAGCTTGGTACTGATTAAGTTGAACTTCTTTAAGAAGGTTTGTTTCTGTAGAAGGTTAAACATTTGCCTCGCAGTTGCGGGCTGCTCCCCCAGCTTGCGTAGCAAGGCTGTTTTCGGTAGGCGGTGCAAAGGCCAACCACGAAGTTTATGTCGCCATGGGCTCTGAAGTAGGGGATCCTGCATTCCGAGGTAATTGTGTTCCACCGGCCGGAGGTGAGCCATGTTGATTAGCTTTGGCTTACGCAGCCAGCCTTCCCCAAAATGCTGAAATCTAGCATCCGATGGCCCTACCAAGACGCCTACCAAGAAATGGCTTCTGAATCATCGTCCGTGGAAATAATTTGGATGATACATGTTCTAAAATAGCTTTTCCTGTGTTTGTGTTTTATATTTTTAAAATGGGAGAGTATAAATATTGTTTTCATTCTCGTCACCTTGGAGGAGTGAGTCAAGGCTCGTTAATTTTACCCTCTGTTCCAGAGAGTGTGGTACAATCCTTGAATTGGACTTTGGGTGTGTTACAGGCGTCTCAGTCGGGAAGGAGCTGTCGTGGGCATTTTCCCAACGCAGGTTAAATCCCTCTATCTTTTGAGCTGCTTACAGGCACCATGACTCCAGGGAAAGAATACCCCACAAATAGTTTAGAAAACGAATAATAGCAACATTTCAATTATTAATCTCCTGCCATTCCTTTTCTAGTTTGGGCGCCAGCAACAATAAGCTCCCCCCTTGCCCCCCGGCCACAGAAGAAAGAGCCTTTTTTGACCCCCCTGAGCAACTGCTGGTTTCAGGTAGAGAGTTTCTTTCTGTCCTGGCGCATTCTGTGCCACTTTAAAAATGAGGAAACAAGCGGTCAGAGCAGTTTCACAGGCTGCAGCTGCGCCTCTGGGAAAGTATCCCAAAGTCTGAAAGATGTAGCCTTTGCCCTGAATCAGGATCCATTCCTAACCCAGGCAGCCAGCGGGAAAGCGGGGGCAGGCTGCCCACGGAGGGGAGGCGCACCCGCCCACGAGCCAGCAGTGGGCTCACCGTGCTTTGCCCATCATTTTCCTGTAAGAGAAATGGGGTGCTTTTTATGCAAGTTACAGCTTATTTTATTTTATTTTGTATGTTTTTTTTTTTCTCACTTTTTTCTTCCTTCCTCTCATCGCGACCGATCTTGGGAAACCACCTTTGAGGTTTAGGTGGAACAAAGCAGGGATGATCAAGAGGGTGTGATATGTGAACACTTTTTATTGTCCTCTGAACACATAATTTGCCAGCATTTTCGGGTAGTCCTATGACAATTCCAGCACTTCAGGTTGCTGTCAAAGGCAGGACTCAGAATAATGCGAGTAGACTTTGTGTAGCCGCCATGGCGTGTGAGCTTGAAAGGCCGAAGCTCGTAATAGCCTATTTCATATGTCAATACCCTATTGGGGGAAAAAAGGAAAAAGGAAATTGAAAACCTGGAGTATAGGAAGGCCTTTATTATTCCTCTAAAAGACACTGAAGTTCAAAGTGATGATTATGACTCAGACCCCACTTAGTTTGTGGTATACTCTGTACCCACATTAACTCATCCTCCTAACAGATCCACTAGTTGGGCTGCACTCCCCAGATAGGGCACCACTTTCATGCCTTCATTGAACAAACATTTACGTAGGGTCCCTGGCCTCGAGTTTAGGGGGTAGGGGAAGTGAAAGTCAAAACTAAATATGGGGCCCTGACCAGTGTGGCTCAGT